>PVIY010009427.1:0-72771 GCA_004026745.1 Myrmecophaga tridactyla | reverse complement strand
AAAAAAAAAAAAAAAAAGGCCGCCGTGACCTATTCACCCTCTACTTCCCGTCTCAGAATCTAAACGTGGTCACCTTTTAGTGGAGAGGTCCGCCCGCCCACCCACCGCGGGCAGCGCCACCCGCAGATGACACGCGCTCTCCACCACCCAACCAAAACCACAACGTGAATTTGCAACAGGGGAGGAGAAAAGAACCCAAACTTCCAAAGCCCTGCTTTTTTGTTTTCTTAAAAGTACTTTAAAAAGGAAAATTTGTTTGTATTTTTTATTTACATTTTATATCTTTGTACATACTCTTAGGGGTCAGCCATTTTTAATGATCTCGGATGACCAAACCAGCCTTCGGAGGGTTCTCTGTCTTGCTTCTGACTTTACTTTGACCATGTTCATTATAATCTCAAAGGAGGAAAAAAACCTTGTAAAAAAAGCAAAAACAACAAAAAAAATACAATCTTATTCTGAGCATTCCAGTAACATCTTTTGTGTATGTACTTAGCTGTACTATAAGTAGTTGGTTTGTATGAGATGGTTAAAAGGGCCAAAGATAAAGGTTTCTCTTTTTTTGGTCTATGAAGTTGCTGTTTATTTTTTGTGGCCTGTTTGATGTATGTGCGAAACAATGTTGTCCAACAATAAACCGGAATTTTATTTTGCTGAGTTGTTCTAAAAAAAAAAATTACATTACCATCATAGTCTTCCCTTAATCCCTCGATTTCAGCATTAGTTTTAACACCAAATGTGGACAAGAGTACCCTCAAGTAGGCGATAGTAATTGTCTACTACTGCTACCAGTTCAAGATCAAAACCATCTCCTTCAAGGATGTGATTTTTTAATTTTTTTTTTTGATTTGCTGTAAACCTCCACCCCCTGAGTCTGATTTTTTTTTCAGTAAATAAGAGGGAAAATTCCTTTGTTATGCCACTAGTGAGAGAATCTTTGACAAACTGTATGGTCTGGGCTTTGTTGCAGCTCTAGTTATATTTGATTTACCTCTGTCTTTAAGTGTTTTGAGGATAGAATGAAGACTTCTTTAATTGGATCTTGGTTTTTAAACACTGGCAAGAATTTGTATTCTTTATTGCCCAGCCAACATTTGGGGAATTTTCTTTTGCTCTCCAGCCCTACCTTATGTCTTCTCATGCTGAGGGAGATGTCTCTCAATTCTGCTTTTCCCTAGCCTTTGATGGCAGTAAGGTAAGGTAGAAAGAGAAAAGGTGGTTATCAGAGTATGATACATGAAGCAGCATTTGAAGATGATGGAGATATTGATCATGAAATGATCTACTGGGTAGCCATGGGAGAGGGTAGCTAAGGTGAGGTAGAGAAAACCACCATTCTAAGTGAGGTGAGGAGGTCAGGGAGGGAGAGGACAAGGCGATGGATTGGGTCATCCACATGGATGTCAAGGTCCCAAGGATGATGTTTAAAGAGTGGGATGAATACAGTAAATCCAGTGCTAAAAGGCTTAATTAATAAAAGGTGAATGACATGAACAAATGACAGCAAAAAGGAACCTGGGAAAGGAAACATTTCAGGGAATGAGGGAGATTCAGAGAGAGCAGAGCAGAACAACACAGCCACAAGAAGCAGAGTCCCCCAGCCAGCGACCTTTGGAGATGAAGAAGGAAAATGCCTCCCGGAGAGCTTCATGAAACAGGAAGCCAGGAGAAGAAGCTAGCAGGTGATGCCGTGTTTGCTATGTGCCCTTCCAGATGAGTGAGGAACCCTGACCATGTTCATCAGTTGCCTTCTCACTTGAAGGAGAAACCCTGAACTTCATCGGCCTTCTGGAACCAAGATATCTTTCCCTGGATGCCTTAGAGTGGACATTTCATAGACTTGTTGTAATTGGGACGTTTTCTCAGCCTTAGAACTGTAAACTAGCAACTTAGTAAATTCCCCTTTTAAAAGCCAAAAAAAAAGGAATCTGGGAAAGGGTAGTAAGGAGAGGGGCTTCAAAGGAGTTAAGCTTTTTGTTTTTGTTTTTTTTTTTAAGAAATAAGGTGGGGAGATGGCTTGGACAAGGCAATGATCTAGGGGGACATCTAGATCACATCTAACTTCTGAGGCATATAGGGGGTGTTTTAGTTTCCTAGGCTGCTGAAAGCAGATACCATGAAATGGATTGGCTTTTAACAATGGGAATTTACTAGCTTGTAAACTGACAGTTTTGAGGCCATGAAAATATCCAAATCAAGGATTATCAAGAACATGCTTTCTTCCCAAAGACCACTACTGGTGACCTTGGACTCCTCTGCCACGTGACAAGACACATGATAGCAGCTGCTGGTCTCTCCCTTCTCTTTTGGGTTTCATTGATTTCAGCTCCTTGCTTCTCTCCCTCTCCCTCTCCCTCTCCCTCTCTCTCTCCTGCCATCAAAGGGAAAAGCAGAATTGAGAGACATCTCCCTTGGCATGAGAAGACATAAGGTGGGGCTGGAGAGCAAAAGAAAATTCCCCAAATGTTGGCTGGGCGATAAAGAATACAAATTCTTGCCAGTGAACTCACATCACTAGATGTGAGTTAAGCTAGATGTGAGTTAGATGTCCTCCTAGATCATTGCCTTTTCCAAGTCTATGAAATGTCCAATAAGGCATCCAGGGAAAGATACCTTGGTTCCAGAAGGCCGATGAAGTTCAGGGTTTCTCTCTCAAGTGAGAAGGCACATGGTGAACAGGGTCAGAGTTTCTCTCTGATCCCATTTATAAAGGACTCCAGTAAGACAATTAAGATCCATCAAGAGTATGGTGGGTCACTCCTTAACTGAAGTAGCCTCACCAAAAAGTCCTACTTACAGTGAGTCCATACTCACAGTAATGGTTTAAATTTAGGAAAATCTTTTCTGAAGTACTTATAATTTCAAACTACCCCAGAGAGATATGACTTCCAGCTGAGAGGGCTGCAGGGGAAGTGGCTATTCAGGAAGCTGGGGAGTGGGGGTAGGGGTGAAGGCCTGTCCCCATGAGTGAGGGCTGCAGTGACCCGGCTCTACCTGTCATTGAGGGGGTAAATCTCTAATTGTAGAGCTCACTTATCTGCACCTATAAGCCACATTCTCCAAAATTGGCTTTAGCATGATAAAGGTAACCGATATATAGTCCTTTCTCTACCTCACTGCCCACCTATTTCTCAGTTGGCACATAGTACATGGCAAATAATAGTGTTCAATAAATGTTTGTAGAATGAGAACTTTAGCATATCATTAATAAAAGAAATCTGAACTTACAAGTTGCTTTGCTGCTATTTGTCCAATAGTATGATATCCTCAGAGGATCTTAGTCTGTGGCATTTATCTGTAGCTGCTTATGTGGTTGTCTGAGACAGTCTTGGGAGAGCAGTCAGTGCCACATTAAGGGTAAAAACAGATCACAGTTTTATTGCATGGAAATCCCGAATACTATGCTGACCTTCACATTTCTACACATGAGATAGCCTAGTCCTAGTGATTAAAACCATAGCTCTGAAATTACACTGCCTTTGTTTGAAACCTGCCTCCAGGACTGTGTGACCTGAGCAAATCACTTAATGTTTTAGTGCCTTAATTTCTTTATTTGAAAAAACAGAAAAGAGGTGGGGGGGGTAAGGGGTACGGGATGTATGAGTTCTTTCTTTATTTTTTTCTTTTTATTTCTTTTTCTGGAGTAATGCAAATGGTCCAAAAATGCTCATGGTGAAGAATACTCAACTATGTGCTGCTATTGCGAGTCACTGATAGTATAATATGGTTGGACTGAACATGTGTGGATATTTCCAGTAAAAATATTTTTAAAAAGTGATGGTAGGAGTTTGGTGAGGATTTAATGAATTAAAACATATCAGACACTTAGGACATCGACTGGCACATGCTCAGTAGTATAAATGTCAGCAATTGAGCTTTTGGGCTTTTGGCATCTTTCTTTCTTGCCTAGATTCTAAATCATTTCAGAAATAAAACAATAGCGTCAACAGATTATTGATAAAGCTAGATGAGAGTGACGGGGCCTGCTAACTCCTTACTTATCCCAGTGGTTCTCAGCACCCTGAACCCGGTATCATTGGCCTCACCTGGGAACCGGTTAGAACTAGAAATTCTTGGGCTTCACGTCAGACTTAATTAGAAACTCTGGAAGGTGGGACCTGGGAATCAGGTGATTCTGATGCAGGCTCAAGTTTGAGAACCACCGCCTTACTCTCATCCCAGTCTAGAGCTTGGGAAAAATTTCTCTACAGTTAAAGCCTGGTGCAGCTGCCCCGCAGCGACCACCGCCACCTCCTGCCCTATAGCTGCCACCACTGCCACGGCCTGGAGACCGGCTGTATGATTAGGCCACAGTTTTCAATGAGTAAACATATTCCTCAGTTCTGAGGTGTTCTTGTTCACGCATTTATAGGGTTTCTGAAGGGCAGTGGAGATTACTACCAGGCACAGCTCTGCCTCTGTGCAGAAAAGCAAACTGTAGAAATTCATTACTACAACATCAAGAAACGCCCCTAAGAGTGGTTAACCTGGACAGGGAAGTGTTGAATTGAAATCCACAGAGCATTTTACAAGAGTTCTGACCTGAATGGGGTAAACCTCAGTGCACTTGTTTATATTGCCTCAGTATTACTGGATTGAGGTATTGCTCCTTCTCGTTAGGTTCATTTCATTTCCCATTCCTCCCAACGCAAAGCACTGAGAATTTCAAGTGTAGTATTTTGAAGTAGACTTTAATTTCCTTACATCATTTCTGTAGTCGATTTTTACAATTCTTTCATAACCCTATTGAGTGTTTCAAATGAACTGCCCAGCTCCTGTAGAAGTTTGTGGAAGACAAGAACATGAGATTTCTTATTATATACAACCCAACCAACGCAAAGTTAAGCAAATGTGTAGAGGAACTTAAGATGTATGGAGTTACCACAATAGTAAGAGAATATGAAGCAACTTACCATACTACTCTTGTGGAGAAAGAAGGCATCCATGCTTTTGACTGGCCTTTTGATGATGGTGCCCTACCATCCAACCAGATTGTTTATGATTGGTTCAGTCTTGAAAAATCAAGTTTTGTGGCTGCGGCATTTCTGTTCATTGTGTTGCAGGTTTTGGAAGAGCTCCAGTGGTTGTTACCTAGCACTGATTGAATGTGGAATGAAATATGAAGATGCAGTACAGTTCTTAAGACAAAAGCGGTGTGGACCTTTTAACAGCAAGCAACTTTTATATTTGGAGAAATATCATCCTAAAATGTGGCTGTGCTTCAAAGACTCCAATAATCACAGAAACAACGGCTGCATTCAGTAAAATTGGGCTGCCTGATACTATTGCCTTAGAAATGGAACTTAAGAGAGGAAGGACCTAATTTTTTGTACGTATTAGCCAACATGCTGATGAATAAGTCTAACAGAGCTTTGTTGGCATTGAAAAGTGGTTTTACCATGCTACAAGTTCGGGTAACAGTTATTCTATTTGGACACAGCAAAAGATTCTTGTTGGTCAGCATTTAAAATGGGCTTATCATTTGTAACAATTGACCTTTCTTGAAATCATGCAGAGTGATAAGTCTTCTTTAAATCTCTTTCCATGCCAGAATTTTATCAATATATGATGGTTAGAGAGATTAGGTGCCAAAATACCCAGCATAATACTTGTATATTTTTAGTGTCATTCAGAACTTAAAATCCCAGGAACTATGAGCAATCTAGACCTTATGTGGTTTATTCCCTTAGTCATTTCAAACATCAAAAGTAGATCCTATATAGTTATTTGCCTGTTCAGTTTATGTTTACACCTCCCACATGTGCACCAGGATACATCAGGTTTACACAGCCATTGAATTTTGTTGGATTTTTACGAAGTCTTACTGTGATTATTTAATGACTATCTATAAATCTCATTTTGTAATGTTAGAGAAACACTCCATTTTGAAAATCTACATTGTACAGAAGCACGTCTTTAATGTCTCCAGACAAAAAAAAAGCCTTACAATTAATTTAATGTTTGCACGTGGGGTGCAACTTAGCCTGAGGGCCTGACAAATAAATGGGAGGGGGCTATTAAACATGTTTAGTAAAATGTTGCTTTTGTCTTCTGCAGAACATGTGGAATATGCTCTTTAACTTAGCAAATTCTTCTTAAAACGTACAGATGCTTTGTTAGGATAGGTACAATAACTGAATCAAAATTTCTGAAATTCTTGTATTTTTTTTTCTGTATCTATTGGAAGTTGTTAACCAACTATTATTTTTGTTTGAAGTGTGATTTTTTTTCTTCTCTTCGTAACCTCTCTTGCAAAAAAGGCGTAGGTTTCTGTTAACGATTTAGCAGTCATCTAATATTGTATATGCCTTCTGAGCTGTGTAACTTAATATTTGGGTGATTGATCATTTGTTTTATTATATAACTGATAAATGGTGATGTGTGTTAATGTTAGTTCAACCATATATTTATACTGTCTGGGAATGTGTGGTTATAGTTCTATGGGAGAAATAATTTGTCAGTGTTCACCAGCTTGTAAAAACTTAGTGCGAGAGCTTAAATATCTAAATAAATAATGAAATGCAAAAGAAAAAAAAAAGATTGTAGAAACAGAAGCCCTTACTCATGCTCCAGATGGAGGAGAGAGAAAGGGTAGAAGCAACATTTGATGACATCATCGCCATGAATGTTCCCAAACTGGTGTACAATGTCAAGAAAAAATTAATGGGTGGAGACGCCCTGACTTATGAAGTTTTGCTACCAAAAGAGCAGAGAAATTGGGTAAAGGGGTAAGAGGAGTCGATATGAAGTTTATAAATATGATTAACCAGATATTTTCTTCACTGATTCATACATCTAACATCTAGGGATGACTCATGGGGAAGTAATTCCCATAATTTAAAATTGTTGTAAATGCAATTTTGGCAATAGTATTGTCAAAACACATATGTACTTGAGTTCAGTGATGAAAATGTTTCAATAAACTGAAGTGTGTTGAAGGCCAGATACTTTACATACATTCATTTAATACTCACAGGTTTTTAAGTTAGATGTTATTATCTCCATTTTATAGGTCCCAAATACCATAGCTGGTAAGTGACAGAGTAGAAAATTTAAACCAGGCACTCCGATTTTTTTCATGCAGTTATTTTTATACCACACTAACTAGGTCTCCTCCTACAAAATGTATAGAGTTTAAAAGACATTCAAATCAAGGCCTGGCATCTAAAGAATCTCTATTTACTTTGGCAGAAGGAATGGGCATACTGAGACATACCATTCCATTCTTTGGGGAGATGGATCAAGGTCAGAAGAAACCTATAATTACATAATCACAAGAGCTCAGCTACCAAATGGCACATTAGGTGGCATTAGCATGACAGGCCAAGCCTTTTCTTTGTCACTTTTTTTCCCCTTCAGTAAATCCAGAAGGATTTGTTGGGTTAGAAAAGGGTTTGCTTTTTTTTAAAATCCTGGGAAGGAGGGAGATGCTTTATTCCTATTGGAGTTTTTGGTCCCAGACAGGACCTGTTTGGTTAATGAGCTCTATGTGTATTATTTGGGGAGAAATTTACAAAATCAGCCCCTCGTTGGTACAAACCATCCTGGGATAATAAGTGCAATTGAAACCCAGCTCTTCTCTCCACTGCTCCTAGAGGGAAGAACTGGGAAGGCTGTACATGGGGAGAAACCTCTCAAAACTGACTCATTGCAAGGTGAACCAGTTTAGCGAAAATTATTTTTAAAAGGGTTAACATAGGATTCTAGTATTTCATTTTGAACGTACTGCTGTGCCTCCTTTGAAGAAATCTTATTTGGATATTTAATACTACTTAGTTGCTTAGGTAGGCAAAGGCCAATTTCCATCTTGGCCACTTTCTGGGGCCTCCCAAAAGATATTCCAGCTGCCAGACATGGGGAAAGGAGAGAAAAGAAATTGCCAAATTATCACCTTCCCCTTTGCCCTACTATACCCCTCTATTACCTCTGAAGGGTTGGATGGGTGGGTGTGGCTGATGGACAGAGGGGTGGGGGCAGATTTTCAGGTTTGGCATGTTTTGAAGTTGGAGAGAATTAACCCCACTTTTAGCTGAGAATGGCAGGGCTGCTCTACCCCGGTCTGGTGAGAGTAGGAAAAAAAACCATGAAATACCCTGTTCTTAAATGTGTCTCAAGGCTGGGCCACGCTCTTGCAATGATGTCCATAGTGAAACTGGGAATGGATCGGGGATAGCTTCAGGGTAGATGGTGTTAAGAAAACTGATTTTACTCTGACACAACTCGGTAGGAAAACCAGCCCTGACACTTATTAGCTGTGTGTCCTTGGGCAAGTTACTCTTTTTTTTTTTTTTTGTATGCTCTATGGCAGGGTCACATTTCATTCTTTTTCCATATGATTATCCCGTTATTGTAGCACCATTTGTTGAGTTTTTTGTTTTCATTTGTTTGTTTTGCTTGTTTGTTTGTTTGGGGGGGGAATGGGTGGACTGGGAATTGAACCCAGGTCTCCCACATGGCAGGTGAGAATTCTACCACTGAACCATGCTTGCACCCCCACAAGTTACTTTTTGAATGAAGAAATTGTTCTTGATTCCTCAGTTTCCCGACTCCCACAACCACCTTGATAAATGAGCTTGTGGTAAAAAGGCGCTTTGGCTTGGGTACAACAGTACTGAGCGCACGACACAAAAGATGGAGCAAAGGAGCATGTTAAATGAGATAGAGTCAGCATGTTGCTGATGAGTGAGGAGGTATGAATTGGACAGAAGAGAAAAGAATGTGTCCATCTTCATAAAAAGTTTGTGCATAAGCATGTCTGAAATACTAAAAATGGCCAATGCAGAGAGTGCTCTTGGGGATTGGGGGATGGTGAAGAATAGAATTTTGGTCTGTAGTAGTACGGATTCCTCTGTTTTATGGATGTATTAGTTAGGGTTCTCTAGAGAAACAGAATCAACAGGGAACACTCACAAATATAAAATGTATAAAAGTGTCTCACGTGACCGTGGGGATGCAGAGTCCAAAATCCGCAGGGCAGGCTGTGGAAGCTGACGACTCCCATGGAGGGTCTGCACGAACTCCAAAGGAGAGGCTCACCAGCGGAAGCAAAGAAGAGACAGGCTCTTCTGAATCCTCCTTAAAAGGCTTCCTGTGATTAGATTAAGCACCACTCATTGTAGAAGACACTCCCCTTTGGCCGATTACAAATGGAATCAGCTGTGGATGCAGCAGACATGATCATGATTTAATTCTATGAAATGTCCTCATTGCAACAGACCGGCCAGCACTTGCCCAACCAGATAAACAGGTACCATAACTTGGCCAAGTTGACACATGTCCCTGACCATGACAATGGATTTTGAATTTTAATGCTTATCTGAGACCTTCAAAGCAATTAAAGAAAACGCGAAATTTTTTCTGAGATATCAAGTGTAAAATTCATGGTAGTAACCATGCAAATCATTTTGTTTCACCTTTCCTATAATCTTTATGTGACTTGTGTCAGTTGAAGCAAGGTTAAAATAATTCACAATAAGCAATAAAAGTTTTGAATCTCTTTCTCCAAAGCCAAACTCTTTCATCCTATATCTTCAAAATACAGAATATTCTTAACCAACTGATCAGCATTAACCTCACAAATAATGAGACAGACCAATATTTTGTGCCTCCTGATATGATGCGCCAAAAGAATATAACATCATTTCTATGGCACTCCTGCCCCAAACCCGTAACTTTAATTTAATCATGAGAAAACATCAGACAAGTCCAAACTGAGGGACATTCTACGAAAAATTGGCTTGTACTCTTAATAAATATCAAAATCATGAAACATAAAGAATGACTGAAGAATTGTCTCAGATTAAAGGAGAAATAGCAACTAAATATAAAGTCTGATCCTATACTAGATCCTAGATTGGGGCAGGGAGTATGGATAGCCAGAAAAGACATCATTAGAACAATGATCAAAATTTGAATATGGGCTTTGAATTTAATAATATTATTAAATCAAGGTTAACTTTATTGATTTTGATCATGTATTATGGTTATATAAGAGAACGCCCTTTTTCTTATGAAATAAAGACTGAAATATTTAGGCAAAGAGAAGCATGATGGATGCAAATCATTCTCAAATTATTCAGAGAAAAAAATATGTGTGTTTACATGGCAAGAGAGGAAGAATGATAAAGCAAATGAGGCAAAAATATAAATAATTGGTGATCCTGGTTGAAGGATTACAGGAGTCCTTTGTAATATTTTTGCTACTTTACTCTAAGTTTGAAATTATACAAAAATTAGAGGTTACCAAGAAGATTACTGTATCTCCCCTCAAAAAAAGTTCAAAATAAAATCACAATATTGAATTTAGAGTTGAAAACTTAAAAGAGGAAAAAACTTGATTATTTTATAGTAAAAAGTAGAAAAGATTTAAGGTACAGATTGTTCAGAATCATCAGAACTACATCAGATCTTTTTTCTTTTAATGTGCTATGAAGGTTGAAATTATTATTGTAGGCTTAACTCAAGAAGCAAGTTTATCTTTCTTCATTTCGGGCAAAGAGAGTTCCCCTGCTACTCCTCTTATGATTGGGCTCCATGTTGACCATTTGTAGAAGTTGGATAAAAATTTTCTAAAAATCAACAGAATTACCTAAATAGCATACTAAAAAAGACAAAATGTCAAGAAAAAAGA
This sequence comes from Myrmecophaga tridactyla, assembly GCA_004026745.1. Classification (NCBI taxonomy): domain Eukaryota; kingdom Metazoa; phylum Chordata; class Mammalia; order Pilosa; family Myrmecophagidae; genus Myrmecophaga; species Myrmecophaga tridactyla. The sequence goes on along the minus strand of PVIY010009427.1, from coordinate 62,141 downwards.
GATGAATAGTGAAAGAAAAATGACAGAAAAGATGTAAAAAATAAGATATAATAAAACAAAGGCACAATTTTAATTTTAAAGTCAAAGAAAATGGAAAAAACTAAATGAAATAAATTGCTTATGTAATAAAAATAAAACAATAAAGGCTGGGCAATTTGAAAAGCAATAGTGTTGTACATCAGTAAAACTAAATGAGCACAGAGATAATAAAACAGAATGCTTAAAGCTCATGGGTCCAATTAAGAGTGTGTACACAAAACAGAAAAGAATCGCGGGTCGACAGTGCAGTGTCCCAGGAAGGTAATGGAGAGCCAAGGAACCAAGCTCCTTTGGAGCAACCAGCTGTTCCACTGGTCTCCCATTCCATGTTCTTTTGGAGAATGGAGACATTGAAGAGGCCAGGATTTAGAGCTTTGGGACACAGAAAGGCCTTCAGCCAGACGGTTCCTCTAAGGAATTAGAAAAACTACAGTTGAACCAGAATCTCCATCTTGAAGCATCATTGCGACATCTGAAATTTCTTTTCAGCTGGACTGATGAATGCCAGCATGTTATACAGAGCAGGAGGCCTGAGTCAGGATTGCACCATCTAGTTACAGAAGATGATTTTAGACTAAGGCAGCACAACGGACGGTGAGGCAGTAAAGCATGAGAGTTAAGCAGACTCTGGATCCAGAAACTTACTGCATTCAAATCCCAACTCTGCCATAAACTTGGTTCAATTACTTAACCTCTGTGTGCCCCGGTTTCCACATCTAAAAAAGTGGAGTTGATAACAGCAGTACGTACTTCATAGGGAAAATCTGAGGATTAAATGAGTTATTTAAAGTTATTAAAGTTCCCACATCTAAAAAAGTGGAGTTGATAACAGCAGTACTTACCTCATAGGGAAAATCTGAGGATTAAATGAGTTATATAAAGTTATTTATATATATTCTCTTATATAACCATGAGGCACCACACCAATGAGGCACTTGGTGTACAGCCTGACATGTTTGCTGTATTAGAAAAAAAGACAAAGGATAGTAAATTAACAATCCTTGGAGGAATTGAATTTCTCATCACCCATATAAAGTTGTGCAACAGAGACATTTGCATTAAAAATATTGAAGGATACTTTTTAAAAGTCACACAACTTCCTCTCATTCAGGGGATGTCATGGGGGCCAGTCGAGGACACCAAGGGGAAAAGCCTGGGAGATTGGAAGGAGAGGAAGAATCAATAGCTGCATTTAGATGTATTAGTATAGCGAATGATAGCTTTTACATAAGAACTTCACTAATTCCTGCTGGGGTTGGGGAAGAGGTGACAGTGTAAATACGAATTATTAACAAACCTGTAAGGTGACTTTTCACCCTCACCCTTATTATGCATGTAATAGGGTGCCAGCATGTTATACAGAGCAGCACACTGGTTATTTTCTAATGGTTAAGAGAGAATCAAGGCTTCAGATCCAAGTGAGAACCTGGTGAAGGTGTGCAGTTCTTTGCAAGTAGCGCAGGTTTTAATTAACAGAAGATAATCAGTCCTGGAAAAAGGTCTAAAAGTGAGCCAATTTCAAATGGAAATTAGAAATTCAAAGAAATGGTGAAAAAAAGATTTAATTGGGAATTTATCTTAAAACATGAAATTAAAAAATATGAAACATTATACTGTAAACAAAATTTAGGTTATAATTTCAACTAAGCGTCAAATCATAGAACAAGCAAAGAGTAAATCAAGTACTCATCTTTGCAGCCTAGTAATTGGTTTTTATAGCATAGGTAGTTTCACATAAAAATTTAGGGACATCGTCAAAGTTCTCAAGAGGCTTATATTAATCCTTCAATGAATAGTTAATTTTCTTTTGACGTGCCTCTCATGTCTTAATCACCCTCATTAATTTTGTCCTTCATTTATCAACTTTTCTCAATATGCCAGATCATGCAGCATCTCTTTTCTTTTCCTTTTGATGACTTTTGCTTGCCTTAAATAATGAGTATTCATAAAACAAAACCCTCTTAGAATAGTTTTTGGTCTCATCTTCTGAGAAAATGTAAAGAACACTGTGTTCAATACCAGCCATTTCATATTTTTGAACCATTGTAAAAATTGACAAAATCATACAAATCCTGAAAATGCTTAAAAGTTTTCTTTTAAAATAATATTAGAGCTGGGTGAGCCATGGTGGTTCAGTGGCAGAGTTCTCTCCTACTATGCCGGAGACCTGGGTTCAATTTCCGGTGCCTGCCCATGCAAAAATAATAATAATAATAATAATAATATTAGAGAAAGGTTTGGGGTCAGGAATGTGTTCTGGCATATACATTTTTTTTTAATGAAGGATTACCAATTGGCATATTTTAAACAACAGCACATCATACTTCTGTTTTTTATTTTATCTATAATTTCACACTTACAGTGGGAATGAATGGAAATATTTAAGAAAGATGTGCGTGAGATCTGTAAAATGTCAGCTATTGTTCACTTTTTTTGTTATTCTTAAATAGCCATTGAACAATACTTAAATCCCAACTTAAAATCAAACAACAGAAAAGCAGCCAGAAATACTCCTTTTTTTGAAACATTTTTTATTGTGAAATATATATACGCTAAGATTCTGAGGACTAAAAAGGAATATCAATATAACGATTCAGTGGTCATACTCATTTGTTAAATCCTATCTTCTCTGAACCAACTCCTCCTCATTTGATCCTTCTCCCATTATTTAGGGATATTTGGGTATAATTTCTTTATGTTAAAAAGGGGCATATTAAAAAAGGGGGGGTATCGACAGTATGGGGTAGGGGGATGCAACTGGTGGATGCTCTTGGAGAAACTGGTAACTCTGGGTTTCAGGGCTTATCTGGCCTAGGATCCATCTGTAGGTTATAGGTTTCGGAAAAATAAACTTGGTGAATGAAACTTTTATAGAGTCTCAGATAGAGCCCCACATATTCTTTAGGGTTTACGGGAATACTGTTGGTTGGTGCTTGGCATACCATGACAATTAGTAATATCCAGCTGAAGCTTACATAAGAGAAACCTTCAGAATAGCTTCTTTACTCCATTTGAAATCTTCTAGTCACTTATTTTATTACATTTCTTTTCTCTTCCTTTTGGTCAGGTGGGCATTGTCACTCTCCAGTGCCAAGGCCAGGTTCATCCCTGGGAGTCATGTCCCACATTGTCAGGGAGAATTATACTCCTGGATGTCATGACTCAGGTAGGAGGAAGGTTAATGATTTTACTTGGGAGTTGGGTTTAGAGATAGCGAGAGGCCACATCTGAGCAATGAAAGAGGTTCCCTGGAAGTAATTCCTAGATATTATTAAAGGTAGGCTTAGCTTCTCTGTTACAGATATAAGTTTCCAAAGAGTAAACCTTAAGATTAAGGGTGTGGCCTATTAACATGGAAGTGCCTAAAGTTTGACAGAGTATCAGGGATTTCCCAAGTGGGAAAGTTTAATAGCTCCAAATTTTTCTCCAGTCCTTCAATGGAGTTTACCAATACTTTTTAATTATCTGCCCAACATACTCCAGAATGTATCCAGATATTACATTAAGCTACACAGAATTGCAAGACCTTGTTCCCAATACTAGGCTCCATGTGTTTAGGCTGCTTAACTGAATTGGCCAAGCAGATTAAGTTAGATTGTGTGCTACAGAAAATGTAGAGTTTGCACAAAAATAAATCTCTCTTCCTTTGGTCTCATACAAGTAGGTGAAATTCTAAAATACAGATAATACCATCCTTCACCCAGTATTCTGATTTACCTTAGTCCCAACCAGATGATTCTTATCTCTAATTGACACCTGATTTCTTTTTTTTACTTCTTTAACAGTTGCTGTGTGTAGGAATGCTGACTTTCAGAGCTGCAGAACTCCAGCTCTGAGTTTTAAGTGTCACACTTTAGGTACCCAAATGTGCTGGTTTGAAAGGAAGTATGCCCTCTAGAAAAGCCATGTTTTAATCAAAATCCCATTTCATAAAGGTAGAATAATCCCTATTCAATACTGTATGTTTGAAACTGTAATCAGATCATCTCCCTGGATGATGTGATTTAGTCAAGAGTAGTTGTTAAGCTGGATTAGGTGACAACATGTCTCCACCCATTTGGGTGGGTCTTGATTGGTTTATTGGAGCCCTATAAAAGAGGAAACACTTTGGAGAAAAGCAATTCAGAGAGAGCAGAGAAGAACAACACAACCACGAGAAGCAGAGTTCACCAGCCAGCAACCTTTGGAGATGAAGAAGGAAAATGCCTCCCGGGGAGCTTCATGAAACAGGAAGCCAGGAGAAGAAGCTAGCAGATGACACTGTGTTCACCATCTGCCCTTCCAGATGAGAGAGAAACTCTGACTGTGTTCGCCATGTGCCTTCTCACTTGAGAGAGAAACCCTGAACTTCATTGGCCTTCTTGAACCAAGGTATCTTTCCCTGGATGCCTTTGTTTGGACATTTCTTTAGACTTGCTTTAATTGGGACATTTTCTTGGCCTTAGAACTGTAAACTAGCAACTTATTAAATTCCCCTTTTTAAAAGCCATTCCATTTCTGGTATATTGCATTCCCGCAGCTAGCAAACTAGAACACCAAAGTTCCGGGAAATACCAGATTATGCACATACAACACATCATGGAGTTACCCACATTTGTACAATTAATATTTGATGAGGCTTTAGGACTCAAACTTGACTAGTAAAACAGGAGACAGAAGTTAGCATTTTATACTTTTTCCCAAGGTCTTTAGTACTCCAATCCAGACATCAGACTATATATAGAGCTTCAAGGGGGCAATTTATTTGTTCATATTTTCCATGTCAAGTTAACATCTATGATTAGAAGTATTTTATTGTACATGAGGCAGGTTTTCCATTAAACAAGTTTTTGAGCGCCAACAAGCAACAATGAATAAGGCGTTGTGTTAGTGCTGCAGAATTATTTTTGCAATATTACTTGTGTTGGAGTGAATAAAGATTTCTGTACATTCTACAGCCCCTCTTGCATCATTTTTGTCTCAGTTTAAAGTTCACCTCCTCAAAGACTTTCTGATCAGCGTATGTGGCACACTTTCTATTATATTATTCTGTCTCATTGTCTTCTTGCTACTTGAGATAATACTGTAAATTAATTTGTTGACTTTTCTACACCTCTCCTCAAGCATTAACTCTCCCCCATTACTGTGCCCATCTTGTTCGCTAGAGTCGTGCCCAGCTGGCATCTGTAAAATTTGTTGAACAAATTAATGAACTCTCAAGTGTCAAAGGGATAGTCAGATAAACTAATCCAGAGGAAAGAATGAGTCTCGAAGTTTTATTGAAACATTTGTGTTAAAACATTAATTTGCAAAAAATTAATTTGCAATTATTTATAGAATACAATGCAAGCATTAAATGTGTGGTCTTTTTCAACGCAGGGTTCCATTATCCAAATATGTTTGGTCACCTACTGAGATCGCTTCTCTGCATTGGAAAGCCAAATTTGGGACAAGTACTAACATTTAAATGCAAATGCAGTCTACCTGTCTATTTCTTAGAAATTTATATGCTACCTAAAAGCAAAGAGACTAGACAGGAAATATGTGACTTGAATGAGAGTTGCTTAAATATGAGGTAAATTTGATTCTTAAAGTCAACAGAAGTTATACACTCATTTTACCCTAGAAATGAAAAAATCATTTTTTCAACCCTCTTTCCTTTGAAAGAAAAGAATAATCTATATGACTAAGAGAAATGTCCATATCTAAAAATATAGAAATCATTCCACAGTAAAATCAATGTTGCATTTTCAGGATTCATCTAATAGTTTCTGTTTTTAGCATGTTTTGAACTTTAGTATACATGATAAATTGGATTGTCAAAAATATTTTTCTGTTTTAAAAATACCTCAATAACTAAGAAATAAAGAAAAATATTATTTTCCATATTATATATAGATAACTCTTGAATATTCATGATGAGAAGTAGGGATAGTAAAAATTAATAAAATCAATACCCCATTCATAAGTTTACTCATTAGGTTCAGCTTCTTTTCACTAAATCTAATATTGATGAGCCGATGATATGCAGTGTCATGATTTGTGTTTCACTATTTGTTAAAATTCGGCTAGGTTGATCCTAACAGGTAAGTGGGTATCCTTCCCCTCTGGTAGAATTTCAAGCTTCCAAGGGAAAAGAAAGTCTCCTTCCTCTAGCACCAGATCTGTGGAACTAGGGCTTTCCCCTCCCACCTGCATCCTCAGTCCCTTTCTTCTTTCTTCATCAGTATTCTCTCCACACACCACAGTCATCTGCTTATCCAAGTGCTGTGCTACCACGCTGTCAGAGACTAGCCACAGGATTGCACATAGGGACGTGGCTAAGGGGCAGTTCAAGTTATATCCTACTCATGTGTATTCTTAGACCAGTCAGTGTACATCTCAACTTTCATCCTTAGACTTTTCTTGCTCTGAGGGCCACTCCATCTTAAAAGTCGGGAAAGAAACCCTGGTTTAGGACTAGGTTTTCTATTCTGCATTCGAGATTCAAAAATCCTGTAACGGCGCTGAATTGTGTGTGTGAATGTGGCTGAAGGGGAAGTCGAGGGTCCTGTGTGTCACCGGAAAGAAAGGCAGAGGATTAAACATGGGACTGTATAACAGGGAACACTGTGGTGGACAATGGCTGTGGTTAAGAGTACAAATACAAGAAAGTAATTTCATGAGCTAGAACAGACGTATGTCAGTATTACATAGTCTTAAGCCAGAAACAAAAGAACAAATATTGTGTGATCTCATTTAGAAAATACTTATAAGAAAATAGGGGCCTAGATTGTAAGCTCTTATAGCAGTCATATTTAGTTCAGAGTGGTAATTATTATTTCCGGATTTTGAGAGGCTGTTTTATATATGTATAGCCTGGTATTTAGAGGTAAGAATGAAGCTGATCAGGTCAGGGTAAGCTAATTCAGAATACAGGGGTAAGGAAGACGTTTGTATTTTAGAACTTTGCCTACTATTTGAGACCAAAGGAACAAAGGTTTATTTTGTCCAGAACTTAAATTTTCTACAACACATAATCTAACTCAACCTGTCTGGATGGATCATTTAAACAATCCAGACAGAGGAGCTCAGAATAAGATGAAGGCCTTTAATCCTGTATTGGTTAATATCATGCCTGGATACATCCATGAGTATATTAAGCAGATACTCAAAAAGTATTGGCAAAGACCCTCAAGGGATGGGAGAAAAAATATGGAACTATTAAACTTTACCATTGGGGAAACCTGAGATATGGTCTCAAACATTAGGGACACCCAAATCAATAGGCCAAGCCTTGCTCTTGTGTATGTAGCAGAGAAGCTTAGCTTACCTATAGTTAATGCCTAAAAGTCACGTCCAGAGGACCTCTTTTTTTGCTCAGGTGTGGCTTCTCTCTCTCTAAGCCTAACTCTGCAAGTGAAACCATTGCCCTCCCCCTTATATGGAACATGACATCTAGGGGTGAAAGTCTCCCTGGCAGCGTGGGAGATGACTCTCAGGGATGAGCCTGGTCCTGGCACCCTGGGATCAACAAGGCCATCCTGACTAAAAGGGGGAAAAGAAGTATAACAAATAAGGTATCAGTGGCTGAGAGAGTTCAAATAGACTGGGTCACTCTAATGCAAGCTTCAGTTAGACATAACTTGCCAAATCCCAACCAAAATCATTCCTGCCAATTCTAAAGAACACCTGGAGTGTTATATAAGATTCTACAAAGGTTCCATGCAATAGGGTAACTTTCCAGAAACCTACAACCTACAGATGGGTCTCTGGACCAAATAAGTCCTGAAATGCAGACAGACCAGCCTCTCCAGAACATCAGCTAGTTCCATCCCCTATCCCATATTATCAACAACCCCTTCCAACATGAAAAAGTTAGAAACAGGCATAGCCCAAATACCCCTAAGGAGTGGGAGAAAGAGCAAAGGTGATGGTGGTTATTATACAGAGAAGGTCAGGTTTAACAAAAGAGTATGATCATTATTGATATTTATATTGAATCATTATTTTGATATTTCTTTTAGTCTCCAGTACTTAAGAGCAGCTAGAAAGAAAAACCTAAAATTGTGGAATTGTAACCCATACCGAACTCTGAAATCTGTTCTACAATTAATTGTGGTGCTTTGAAATTTATTGCTTTTTGTATATATGCTATTTTTCACAAAAAAAAAAGAGAGAAAAGGAAGAGCGTAACAGAGAAGATGGGATTTTGTTGCTTCCTATGAAACAGAGCTCGAAGGATATTAAGGAATGATGAGAAAGAGAGAGAGAGACTGAAAGAGAGAAAGGAAGAAAGAAAGAAAGAGACAAACGGGATCAGGGGGTCTGAAGCTTAACTTTAACAAACAACAGACAACTTAATTCTGAACCAGATCCTGCTTATATACTTCAGGGTAACAAAAGGCATGCCTGCTTTTCCTGAAGAAACAAAGTACTTAACTTTCTTCATACTTAATGTAACCATTTGGGGTAAACAAACATTCTGTTCCTCCCAGACTGTTCCAAACAAAGCAAGCAACAATCTCCTCAGTTTCTTGCCCACCCAGGGATGCCAGCTGCTCCCAACAAATTCTGCAGGTCTTGTTTTAACCCTTTGGCTCCTACAGGATTTAACAAATGAGTATGACTGCTGAATGATTCTATTGATATTTCTTTTGGTCTCCAGTGTCTTGGAGCAGCTAGAAGAAAAAAAAAAATCATGGAACTGTAACTCATACCAAACTTTAAAATATATTCTATAACTATATGTTAAAATGTACTTGGAAATTTATTGTTTTTGTATATATATTGTATTTAACAATAAAAATGTTTTTAAAAAATTAGTCTTAATAATGCAAACTATAGCCTATAGTTAACAGTAATATTTAATGTTCTTTCATGAATTGTAACAAAGTTGTCACACTAATGCTAAGTGTCAATAATGGGGCTATAAGATTATGTTTTTTTTCTTTTTGGAGTAATGAAAATGTTCTAAAATTGATTGTAGTGATAAATGTACCACTCTAAGAGCCATTGACTGTACACTTTGGATGGATTATATGGTGTGTGAATATATCTCGATAAAACTGCTTAAAAAAAAACTGTTATGGATACTGTGGTTGATTCACCAACATCCATTCAACCCCAGATGAATAGTCAAAGTCAGTTATGGTAATTCCATTTCTCTGAACCAATGAACTAGAGCTGTGTACTGACTCCACCTACCGTGAAGTCTGTTTCCCTCTGGGAGTTTGATTAAGTGACTGTGTGGCTTATTGTTTAAGCCAGTTTGAGTCAGGATTTTTGTTACTTAGGACAGAAAACATCCTAACTCATACAGGTCCCCTGGAAAAATAGTCCATAGTCATGATTCCAGTTCACTCAAGAAGATCCTCAGTGTTCTGGTAGCAGATAAATCAAAGTCTCCAAGTAATTACCTAGATTCTCTAAGATCAGTGCCCACGGAACCACAATTGAATCTTTGTAGTTTTGGGGAGGTAGAAGACCTTAGTCTAGCTTGACATTCTTTGCTGGCAGAGGCCATGGTTTGAGGCCAGTTGAATCTTTGCTAAAAGATGTCCATGGTAAGTGTGGTCAAAGCACCCGGTTAAAGCAAAAAAAACAAACAAAAACAAACAAACAAACAAAGATGTCCATGGTTTGAGAGCATGAATTGAATTTCCCCAGGGTTTCAAAGATCCACTGCCTTTAAGTGTGGCATCTTCTTTAAAAAAACAAAAAGGAACAGCAGTCTTTTGTTGCTCAGATGTGGCCTCACTCTCTCCAAGCCCAACTCTGTAAGTGATATCATTGTTTTCCCCCGTATATGGAACATGACATCCAAGGGTGAAAGTTTCCCTGGTAGCGTGGGAGATGCCTCCCAGGGATGAATCCAGCCCTGGCACCATGGGATCAACAATGTCATCCTGACCAAAGGGGAAAACAAGTGTAACTAATAAAGCATCAGTGGCAGAGAGAGTTCAAATAGAATTAAGAGGCTTCTCTGAAGGTCACTCTTACACGAGCTTCAGTCAGACATTGCTACTTATCATAACTTGCCAACCCCCAATCAAAACCATTCCAGCCAATCCTAAAGAATACCAAGAGCAATATATAAGATTCTACAAAGGTTCCATGTACTAGTGTAACTTTCCAGAAACCTACAACCCCCAAATGGGTCCCTAGGCCAGATAAGTCCTGAAACATTGAGGGCCCAGCCTCTCTAGAACAACAGCTAGTTCTATCTTCCTACCCCATATTATTCACAGCCCTTTCCAACATAAAAAATTAGAATGGCCATAGCCCAAACATCCCAAAAGAGATGGTAGAAAGATCAGAGGTGATGGTGGAGTTATACAGGGAAGGTAGGCTTTAACAAATGAGTATGATTGCTGAATCCTTAAATTGATATTTCTTTATAGTCTCTGGTATCTTAGGGCAGCTAGAAGTAAAAACCTAAAATTGTGGAATTGTAACCCACACCAAACTCTGAAATCTATTCTCCAACAATTGTTGTGCTGTGCTTTGAAATTTATTCCTTTTTTGTATATATGTTATTTTTCACAAAAAAGAAAAAAAAAGTCAATGGTAATGAGAAAAAAAAATTTTATTCCTTCCAGCCTCCTATATTCTGGAGCAGCTAGAAGTAAAAATCTGAAAGGACGATATGGTAGCTCATGACAAACTCTGGGATCTGTCCTGTAACTATTTGTTGAAAGTGCTTTGAAAACTATTGTTTTTTTTCTTTCCTTGCTTTGTATATATGTTGTATTATACAATAAAAAAGTTAAAAAATAAAATAAAATAATAAAATAAAATAAAGGAATGGCAGGCAGTTTCAGTGCCTGAAGATGGATGAGGGGCTGGACTATCAAATTTTTCCTACCCTTAATCTGCAGACTTCCATTTTATTTATAGTCACTCTTCTGCACCCACAAATAAATGGAAATTGGCTTTGCCATCATTCCTGAGATTGTGAGGTCTAATCTGACAGAGAGATCTAGTTTACGTGAATTTCAGCAAGACATCTAACAAAGTCTCTCATGCTGACTTTGTGGAAAAGTTGGAGAAATGTGAGCTAGTACATACTGAAAGATACATTAACATTTAAATCCACATAACTTCAGAATGTTGATTAGTAGTTCAAGGCCAAGTTAGAGAAAGCTCTCTAATGCTTGTTTTGAAGCATTGCCATTAAATATATCTGGGGATATTTTTATCATTAAATAAGATAAAATATAGAAAACATGCTTTCCATATAATTGCATGTCATTGAAGAAAGTGCCAAAATGATGGATAACCAAAGCATAATCCAAAAATAACTCAACATGCTGGAGCAATCAACCAAATCTAAAGGAGGCTGTATTTTATAAATATTATAAAAATAATATTAAAATGGTAGAGAAATATGAAAACAAATCAAATAAACACTGATTAAAAGAACTTAGGCTATGCAATGGAAAAATAGGTAGCCATAGTCATATATTTGAAGGACTGTCATGTAGAATTTCAGATAGACATATTTTCTATATTTCCATAAAGTAGAACTAGGATGGATTTTGCTTTTTGTTAAATAAAGAAAGGAATCCTTAACATTTGGAGGCCTGTGATTTGAATTAGGAAAAATTTTCTGAATTACAACATAATTATAAAATGAAATTCCTATTTTTTTTAACATGCTCAAACTGAGATACAGTGGCTGTATATAGTTAGCTTCATATAATTTAGATTTGATGAACTTTAAACTCTCTTCGTTAGGGTTTATTTTTTTAAACTAGACTGTAATTCTTCATCTTTCAGTTAGAGCTTTTAACTGTTATACATTAACTGTCATTACTGCTATATTTGGTTTTAAATCTATCAGATTATTGTTATTTGTATTTGTTCTGCCTGTTCTATGCTACCTTTTCACTCCATTCCTACCTCTTTTGGAGTGGTTGAAAATTTTTATCTAATTCTACTTTTAATCATTATTTGCTAGGAATTTAAACACCTTTCACTCTTTTTTTGGTGGTTGCAACATCCACTTTATGGCTTGTCAAACTTTAATGTAAACTTGTACTTTTTTACTATTTTCAATACAATGTATGCCAGTTTGAAGGATTATGTACTGTAGAAAAGCCATGTTTTAATTCTGATCCATCTGGTGGAGGCGGCTGTTTCTCTTAATCCCTATTCAGCACTGTAGGTTGGAAGATGATTAGATTATCTCCATAGAGATGTGACATGCCCAATTGTGGGTATTAACCTTTGATTAGGTGGGTCGTGATTAGTTTACTTTAAAAGAGGAAACATTTTGGAAAAATCTTCAGAGCTGCAAAAGCCACGAGAGCTCACATAGCCAGAGACCTCTGGAGATGAAGGAGGAAAATACCCCTGGAAGAACTTCATGAAACAAAAAGGCTGAAGAGCAAGCTGGCAGGCATTGCCAGGTTCCCCATATGCCTTTCCAATTGAGAGAGAGAGAGACCCTGAACATCACTGGCCTTCTTGAACCAAGGTATCTAGTTTGCTAGCTGCTGGAATGCAATATAGCAGAAATGGAATGGCTTTCAAATAGGGGAATTTAATAAGTTGCTAGTTTACAGTTCTAAGGCCAAGATAATGTCCCAATTAAAGCAAGTCTATAGAGATGTCCAAGCTAAGGCATCCAGGGAAAGATACAGGGCTGGTTTGAAAGGATGTATGTCCCCTAGAAAAGCTATATTTTAATCTAAATCCCATTTCATAGAGGCAGAATAATCCCTATTCTATACTGTATGTTTGAAACTGTAATCAGATCATCTCCCTGGAGATGTGATTTAATCAAGAGTGGTTGTTAAGCTGGACATGTCTCCACCCATTTGGGTGGGTCTTGATAAGTTTCTGGAGTCCTATAAAAGAGGAAACATTTTAGAGAATGAAAGAGATTCAGAGAGAGCAGAGAATGACATAGCCACGAGAAGTAGAGAGCCCACAAGCCAGCAACCTTTGGAGATGAAGATGGAAAACACCTCCCAGGGAGCTTTATGAAACAGGAAGCCAGGAGAGAAAGCTAGCAGATGACACCTTGCTCGCCATATGCCCTTCCAGCTGAGAGAGAAACTATGACTGTGTTCGCCATGTGCCTTCTCACTTGAGAGAGAGACCCTGAACTTCATCGGCTTTCTTGAACCAAGGTATTTTTCCCTGGATACCTTTGATTGGACATTTCTATAAACTTGTAATTGCGACATTATCTCGGCCTTAGAACTGTAAACTAGCAACTTATTAAATTCCCCTTTTAAAAGCCGTTCCATTTCTGGCATATTGCATTCCAGCAGCTAGCAAACTCGAACAGATACTTTGGTTCAAGGAGGCCAATGAAGTTCAGGATTTCTCTCTCAAGTGAGAAAGCACATGGTGAACATAGTCAGGGTTTCTCTCTCATCTGGAAAGGCAGGTAGGAAACACGACATCATCGGCTAGCTTTCTCTCCTGGCTTCCTGTTTCATGAACTCCCCAGGAGGCATTTTCCTTCTTCATCTCCAAAGGTCACTGGCTGGTGGATCCTCTGCTTCTCATGGCTACATCATTCTGCTCTCTCAGAATGTCTTTCTCCAAAATGTTTTCTCTTTTATAGGATTCCAGTAAACTAATCAAGACCCACCCAAATGGGTGGAGACAGGTCTCCATCTAATCCAGTTTAACAACCATTCTTGATTGAGTCACATCTCCAGGGAGATGATCTAATTACAGTTTTAAACATACAGTTCTGAATAGGGATTAGAAGAAACAGCTGGATTTATAAAATGGGATTAGGATTAAACCATGATTTTTCTAGCGAACATACATCCTTTCAAACCGGCACAGTATCTTTCCCTGGATGCTTCAGATTGGACATTTCTATAACCTTGCTTTAATCTGGGCATTTTCACAGCCTTAGAACTATAAACTTGCAATTTAATAAATTCCCCCCTTTAAAAGCCACTCCATTTCTGGTATATCGCATTTTGGCATCTATCAAACTAGAACACAATGGAAGGTAATTCTAACACAAACTCCATGTACTTCCCTCTCAAATTATATACCATTGTGGTCTTATATTTAATTCTATAAATATTTTAAACTGCACAAGACATTATTACTATTGTTATTTTACATCTTAAATATCAGATATACCCAGATACTTAACCATTTTCATTATTCCTCTTTCATTTCATATCTCTTACATTTTGCACAAAATTATTTTCTTTTTACCTGTAGAACACATTTAATATTTATTATAGTATGGGCTTGCTGGTGAATTCTCAGTTCACTTTTGCTTGGAAATTTATTTATACTTCACTCATTTTTTTTTTCTGCATGGGCAGGCACCAGGAATTGAACCTGGGTCTCTGGCATGGCAGGCGAGAATTCTGCCTGCTGAGCCACCATGGCCGGCCCATTTATACTTCATTCTTAAAGGCTTTTTTTTTTTTTTTTGCTATTTATAAACTTTTTGCCAAATAACTATGGCAGTAATTTCCTTTCAGCAAATTGAAAGATGTTATTTCATTGTCTTCTGGCTTTCACTGCTTCTATTGAAAAGAAAGCTATCATTTTAAATTGTTGCTCCCTTTAAGATCTGCCTTTTTTTTCTTTATCTGCTTTTAAGCCTCTCCCCTCCCCCCATCCCCTACCCCCTTTCTCTGTCTTTTTTTTTCCCCAGCAATTTTACTCTAGTGTGCCTAAATGTGGTTTTCTTTTTCTTATCTTGCTATGGGGTTGCGGAGCTTCTTGAATTGGTTGGACTGATGTCTGCTCAAGATTTTTGTTATGGGTCATCCCAGACTGATGCATCTTCACACAGATTCAGTCCAAAGGAATCCCACACTTGCCCTGTGGTGGCTGCTCCTAATCCCTCATTACACTTGAGCACAACCACTGGTGTCTCACCTCATGCACTCCCTATGTACTTTCCATTCCCCACCAAATGGGGTTTTCCTGTTGTGGCTAAGGCATGCCATTCCATGGTACGCACCCTGCAGTCACACATACACAACCTTGAAGTGTGAAAGTCATTACTCCATGTGGTAGACACAACCCAATAGGAGAAGGAAACAGGTGGATAATTTTCTCTCATTTCTGTCCACCAACCAGATAGATGGAGATAAAGTTGCTCATATGGACTCTTTGAAGATATCTTGCAAAACTAAACAATAGCTTGTCACAAGTTTATGACCAGGTTGGTATAACACACTTTATATTTGCACTACTCACTTCTCTATCTTACACTGTTTTTACCCCAATCATGTTTCTGTGAAATTGCACTCCCTAATAAAGTATTAACACACAAAGCTTTTGCTGCAATCAGTTTTCTAGAGGATCTGGGCTACCACGTCTTTAATCACTTTGGGAAATTCTCAGCTATGATTTCTTCAAATACTTCTTCTTACCCATTTCCTTTTTCCTCTTGCTCTATAATTTCAGTGAAACTCATGTTAAGTTTTTTAAAAACTATATTCTTAGGGTTTCATATCCTCTGATCTGTACTTTTCATCTATTTATTTCTCCATGTTTCATTCTGGATATGTTATACTGCCTTATCTTATAATTACTCTCTCTTCAGTTGTGTTAAATCTGATGGTAAATTCATCCTTTGAGTTCTTAATTTCCAGTATTGTATTTTTCTGCTCTAGAATTTCTAGGTACTTCATTTTAAAATCTTCTATGTCATTTTTGTACAGTTTTCAGTTTTCTGCTAAATTTTCTATGTTAAATTTTATTTACCTGGATACAGTAAATGTAGTTATTTTAATACCTAAATCTCTTAGTTCCAATATCTGGAACACCTACAGAGCTTATTTTATTGCTTATGATTTCTACTGGTCCTCGCTAATGGTGTCTTGTCTCCTCCTGTGTTTGGCTATCTATGAGTGTGTGCTAGACATTTTATTTGAAAGACTATTTGAGCCCTAGAATAATGTGACCTTTCAAAATGAAAAGGATTTTCATTTTGTTTTGATCCAGTGCCTGTGAGTGTTATCATTTTGGATCACTTTAATCCAATTTCATGGACTGAGATTTTAATGGCCCATCTCCTCTGTTGCTACATTTAGAGAAGATTTTAATTCATTACAAGAACTCAAATTAATTTGCAATATTTGAAAAAAATAGAAGTCTATGGGTATTGAATTTCATGCAGATATGGAGAAAAGGCCAGTGAGCTTATAGCATTTTTCTCTCCTAGTCTTCCATTTTTCTTGGTATTCCAATTTAAATCTGCATGAGACTTTTTGTCACTTGACCTTCAGATTTGCTTTCTCCTAAATACAAATGAGCACATTCAATCCTTAGGCAAAAAAGCTTTGATGTAAAGCTGTAATATATGTAAGACTGTAACATATACAAATTTTATCAGCATTCCCACTACCTACAGGCTTATCAGCATTCACAATATTGCTATTATGCCTTATGTAATTTTTCCCCTAAATATACCAAAAGGCCATGGAACTAGGTCCCATCTCTCAGACCATTGCAATGTGGCAGCTTCATTTTCATGTGAATACACAAATCCTAGATAAATTCTGAGTTACAATAGTATAAGCATCATTCTCCTTGTCAATAGGACCACACACTCCTCCTTTGCTGATAAAGGTGAAATCTAGAGCCATGAATTTCCAAAGGACATGACCCTAATGGCCACCCTCTCAGTAGTAAGCTGAGAGATGTAGCCAACACATGGCTGACTTGTTCCCAAAAAAGGCAAAGCATGATCCTCAATATCCGAATTGAGTTTACAATTCCATATGATGGAAATTTAACTATTCTATTCTTCTGAACTGTAGCGTTTCATTTATGTAATGGAAACTGAGGAGTTTTCCAATAGGGAGAACTGTGAGATGACTCTGACAAATGGAGAAGGGAAGACAGACTAGCTAAGGCACTGAGGACCCAAGGAACAACATGGTAGAGAGTTCCTTGGGTTTTCTTTTTCCCTCTAAATCTCAGACTTGGAGCTAAAGAGGTTAGCAACCTGGAAATACCAATGCACATAGACAAAAATAGCCCCAACAAAAACCTCTTTCTGGCAGAAAACAAAAAAAAGGAAGATGCAGCTTACAAAAACAGTAAACTTTTAGAAAACAATCACTCTACTCCAACTGAATACCACAGAAAAAACAATGTGACTCCACAAAAATTGAATGAAGAGTCTAGACTTCCAAACTTGAGAGGGTATAGTGAAACTCCAAACAGGATCATATCAGAGACAAATGAATAGAGCTGGGACTTTATCCCAGTGTCAAGATCTGAGTTGAACATTGAGGTTTTGGACTAGCCAATTAAAACAACAAGCTAAAATGATAGTAACAGTCAAGGCTTTAATCGCTAACTGCAATAATATAAGCAAGGGATTAAACCAGTAAAACACCAATTTCCCCACTGTTCCATTTTTCTCCCTATAGAATGGCAGCACCAGGAAAGGGCTATACAGATTAGAACAAAGATGAGAAAGCGTCTCATTGCTGAGAGAGCCTCAAGCAAAAGGATTATGCTGTTTTATGGACCCAGTGACTGAGGACAGGGAGAATGGGATGGGCTTGGGCTAGGAATGTACTGATTCTGAGTCACAGTAGGAAAAAGTCTCTTAATGAACTTCCCTTCCTCTCCGCAACAAGTAGATCTCAGCAGAGGTGCCTGGGGGAAGTTTTCAAGCTCAGAAAGCAGATTGCACTCATATCTGGTGAATGTGGGGGGCAAACTTCCTCCAAGAGCCTAACCAGGTGAAGCATTTGAAAACACCTATGGTCAGGCCTAAAAGATCACACACACATAGAATTTTAGCAAGGAGTTGGACTCCTCACCCAGTAACCAAGCGCCCTCCCAGGCACTCCCGGAGGAATTCATTCTTACTAGACAATAATAAAGTGCCCTTCTCTGTCACCATTGGAGATAGGGTATCACTAGAGACTATATAAGGAGCCAGAACTCCCATTGCTGTGCAGAGGTAATGAGGTATCCCTTCTTCAGGCATCAACAGAAGCTAACTTGGGAATTTGGACATTTATCTCCGCCTGGCAGTAACAAGGTGGAACCCCCTACATACCCCCACATCTTTCCCTGTTAGAGCAGTGTCAGGGAAAATGTACTAAAAGAGAAGGTTAAATTAGATCCAGAGTTTCATTATATAATAGGAAAATATCTAGGTTTCAAAAAAAAATCATTCATACCAAGAACCAATAAGATTTCAAACTGAATGAAAAGACAATCAAAAGTTGTCAACATCAAGATGACAGAGATGTTAGAATTATCTGACAAAGATTTTTTTTCACATATCCAGCCAATTTTTTTTTTAAGGAAAGCAAAAAAAAAAAATTTTATTTTGAATTTTGAGGAAAGAAAAAGCATGAGGTGGGGGACTACAGGATAGAAAATAAATACAAATGTAAGCTGTTTTATAATTATAATTAATTAATACAGATAATGCCCTGTACAAAACACACACAACAAAAACTTGAAGATTAAGGTGTTCCCTTAGCAAGGCTCAAGATTTCATTCTCTGGTATTTGAAGTTTAGGCTGCAGTCCTTGTTTTTAGACATATCACTGGATGTGTGGCAGATTTAAACAGAAGAATGGCCACTTGGCCCAAGTAGAAGTAGGTGAAATTCTCAGTTTCATGTGTCATGTAACTACCAAATTTCCTCCCCATGATGCAGTGCCAGATGAGGCTGTACTCCTTTTCAAACACCTTCTTGATGTGGGCTGAAATGTTCTTCTCTATGTTATATTTCTCTGATGCCTGGTAGAGCATTCCACTAAATCCTGTTGCATCTCCTCTGACATTTTTGATCATGGCCTTTGGGTTGCACATGGTTACTGTGGGGCATTCTGACTGCAACAGTCTTTTGGGGGAGGGACTAACATGGGCTAGACCTGGCAGGAGTTGCTGTCACCCCCAAACCAATGGCACATCTCTGACAAAGATTTTCTAGTAGATGTAATAAAAAGGCTTCAAAAAGCAATGATAAACACACTTGAAACAAATGAAGAGATAGAAAGTGCCAGCAATGAAATAGAAAATCTCAGAAAGAAGTTGAAGATATAAAGAAAGAATGAAGTGGACTGAAAAAATATAGTAACTGAAATAAAAAGTCCACTAAATGGGCTAAAAAGCAGAATGGATGGAGCAGAGAAACAGAATGAGTTACCCAGAGGGCAGAAAAATAGAAATTACACAATCTGAAAAACTAAGGGAAAACTAAAAATTATGGGAACAAGCCTCAGGGACTTATGGGACTATAACAAAAGATTGAACATTTGTGTCATTGGAGTCTTTGCGAAAAAGGGGAAAGAGGGCAGAGTTGAAGGAGTATTCAAAGAAAATTAGCTGAAAATTTCCCTACTTTAGCACAGGGACATAAATTTGAGTGAAATCCAATAGGATAAATCTGAAGAAATTCATGCTAAGACATATCAACCAGCAGGATCTAAACCACATTTACAGAACACTCTATCAAACAGCAGAATGTATATTTTTTCAAGTGTTCATGGAACATACCACAAAGTAGTCTATATCATAGACCATAAAATAAATATCAATAGATTTTAAATTATTGGAATAATATATAGTGTGTTCTTGACCACAATGGAATAAAACTAGAAATGAATAGTAGAAAGTAACAGGAATCTCTCCAAATACTGGGCAACTAAACAACACACTCCTAAATAATTCATGGGTCAAAGAAGTATCAAAGGAAATTAAAGAATGCATTGAATCAAATGAAAATGAAAATGCAGCATATCAAAATTTGTGGAACACAGCTAAAGCAGTGCTGAGAGGGAAATTAATAGCACTAAATGTATACATTAGGAACAAGGAAAAGTCTCAAATCAATACTTCTAAACTCCCACCCCATGAATCCAGAAGAGGAAAATAAACCCAAAAAAGGAGAAGGAAAGAAAAAATAAAGATCAGAGACCAATGAAACTGAAAATAGAAAAACAGTAGAGAAACAACAGAGAAAATAGAGGGGGAAAAAAAGCTTGTCCTTTGAAAATATCAATAAAATTGACCAATTAACAATAGCAGGAAAGAAGTAAGGGGTATCATTACAGACACTGCAGACCACCAAAGGAATGCTTTCCCCCAAAGTTTGGGAACAAGGCAAGAATTTCTACTCTTAGTATTATTCAACAGAGTGCTAGAGTTTAAGCCAGTGCAATAAGTCAATAAAAGGAAATAGATAAACATGTGGTTTGGAAATAAAAATATATAAATGTTCTTATTTGTCAATGACATGATTGCCTATATAGAAAATAATGGAGAATCTATAAAAACACTCCTAGAACATGTAAGTGAATTCAGTAGAATCACAGGATATAAAATAAAGATACAAAAATAATTTGTATTTCCATATACTAGCAATAAACACATAGATAATAAAATTTAAAAATACAATAGCATTTATAATTGCTCAAAATTTGTAATAGGTGTAAATCTAACAAAATTGTATAAGACTTGTATGCTGAAAACTACACAATGCTGATGAAAGAAATAAAAAAAAAATTCAAACAATTGAGAGACACACTGTGATCAGGGATTAGAAGTGCCAGCGTATGCCATGCCAGAGACCCGGGTTTGATTCCCGGTGCCTGCCCATGCAAAAAAAAAAAAAAAATGTGCCAGCATAGCTGTGGTAGCTTGGAGCTATGTACCCCAGAAAATCGTGTTCTTAAACTTAATCCGTTTCTGTGGGTGTGGGCCCATTGGAAATAAGATCTCTTTAAGATGTTACTTCAGTAAGGTGGGGCCCAAATGAATCAGGTTGGGCTTTATTACAACTATTGGAGTCCTTTATAAGCAGAGTTGAAGTCAGAGATAAAATTAAAAAGCACAGGAGGGCAGCTGCCGTGGCTCAGCAGGCAGAGCTCCGATCTGCCGTGCTGGAGGTCTGGAGTTCGATCCCTGGTGCCTCCTGCCCATATGCAAATTAAAAAAAAAAAGCACAGGAAGTGGCTCAGTGGCAGAGTTCTCACCTGCCGTGCTGGAGCCATGGGTGGAGACATGGGCATGCTGGTGACTGCCCATGCAAAACAGAACAAAACAAAACCACAAACAAAAAGCCACAGGAAGGAGATGGAAGCCAAGGGAACCCAGAGAAGCCAGGAAAAGCCACCATGTGCACTGTCCTGACAGAGAAGCCAAGGACCAAGGATCACCAGCAGACAGTCCCAGAGCACCAGCCTTTGGGAAGAAAGCATTACCACACTGACAACTAAATTTTGGACTTCTCAGCCTCAAAACTGTGAGCCAGTAACTTCCCATTGTTCAGGCCAACCCATTGCATAGAATTTGTTTTGGCATCCAGGAGACTAAAACAAGAGCAAATTTGTCAAATTCTTTCTAAATAGATATATAATTTTGACACGAGTCCTATCAAAAATCCCAGTAAGACTTTTATATAGATATAGACTAGATTATTTTAGATTTTTTGGGAATAAATTTACGTGGAAAATCAAAGGAATTTGAATAGCTAAAACAATTTTGAAAAAGAAGGTTAAAGTGGGAGTAATCAGTCTACCCAATTTCAATATTTATTTTATAGCTGGATAATCAAGACTGATATTTTGGAGCAATAGAACTTTAGATCAATGGAACAGAACAGTGAACCCAGAAATATACCCACACAAATACACTCAATTAATTTTTTTTAAAAAAGAAAATGTCAGAGTGGTTTATTCATACTCATTTTATTAACTTTTTATTGATAAGTGTAACAAGTTTAGGAATTTACATTTTAATTAGCTTTTTCATCAATGAAATAAATTCAATCTTTTCCTAAATTAAGATGTTATCAGACAAAAGCTGTGGGTTCTCTTACTGATGCACAATACATCCCATTCACGATGCCCAGTTTTCAAAGAGAGAAAGAGTTTACTGCTAGGGGTGAAGCAGGAGATCAATGGCCTATTGGCCTAAAACTCTGTCTCACCAAGTCTAAGGAGTTCAAGGATTTTATGGATTCAGAGAAGAGGAGATGGACTCATTATCACCTCAATAGCAAGTATAAGCAGAAAGGAGGGAAGATGTTAACATTTCAATAGAGGCAGAAACAATTTACAAATGTAAAGAGTGGAACTGTGCTAGAACAGTTCATGTTTTTCCATTATTTTCCCTATATTTTCTTTTGTGCTTCAGATTTCAGATGTACTGTCCTCTAGTTCACTAATCTTTTCTTCTGCCTCTTCAAATCTATTGTCATTTTCCATCTCTTCTATTGTGCCATTTGTAAGAATAAAATTAAGTTTAGCTGTCACACCAGATGGCCCAGGATTAGAGAAACAAACTCACTTAACAGAGGGCTACAAGACATCTCAAATCAGTCTTGTAGGCAGGGAAAGGAGAGGGCCTCTGATGCAAGCCTAGAATTGGCACCAAATCCTTACATGGATAAAAACAAGTTTGAATAAACAATTACCAGGGTTGCTAGAATGTAAAGTATAATCAAAAGTGGGGACTCTTGGCAGGAAATTTGAAATAGTCAAGTTGCTCAGATAGGCTGTAATCTCTGGACTATCCAATCAGTGGAGAAACAGGGAAGGGACCTGTGTGCTAGTCTTAGGGAATAAATACTACTGCTTTGGATGCTTGGTGTGCCAGCCATCATTTTTCAGTTGAGTTCCTGTCCTTGCAGGATCATGAATACATTATTTTCTTCTCCACAATCAGATGAGCATTTGCTCTCTTTCAGGTATGGCTGTCTTTCTAACATACTTCATTCCCATAAGTTCTGCAATTTGTTTTCTCAAATTTTGAGTTCTTCTCCATATTTACCCAGTCTTCTTTTTTTTCTTTTTAACAAATATCAATTTTTATTTATGTTTATAATATTTATACATGTTCTAGAATCTGTGAGTCCAAGTGATTGATACTGGCCTTCTAAAAAGGGTAACTTTCTCTCTTGTATAGTTATTTGTTCGGGGGGAAGTTTATTATACATTTCACTCATTTTCTGTCTTTTGTGTACTGAGTAGTAGAGACTGTATTTAATTATGGGCTACTATATAACATGTACTCTGTTAAAGGTAAAAGACACTGGGCTTGCATTATTATCCTTATTTTACAAATGCAGCACACCCAGGATTTGAACCCAGGTACTAAAATCTTTGATTTTAACCATTATACTATAAACCAGAGTTTGAAATGAAAGAAAATATTTTTCATTAATGAATAATTCAAATGACATAATTTTAGCATTACAGGACCCATCCTTAAAGGTTTTAAGAAAGGAATAAATTGAAAGAAACCATAAATGCAGTATTTATTTTATATTTATATTTTATATTAAACACTATTAAACAGGCACATAGTGAAATAAACTATAAAAATTCCAGGTAATTATCTTTAAAGGAAATACTTTGTTTACATGGTTTTACATATTAGTTACTCTGGAAAGTGTTTGGACTCTGGTTAGTAGTAGATCACCTTTCTTGGTAGTTTCTTGATAGTGCCAGTTCTCTCTATTCGGTCTGTTGGTTTCTACTATTTCATTCACTTTATCTATTTTGCAGTGTAGCCTTCCAGCAGCAATAAATTGGGAGATTCCTGATCACTAAATTCCATCCAACACCAAAGATTTCTGCCATATAGCCAAGAGTTAATGACCAGTATGATTCCAGCAGCTGGCTATATGCATAAATTCTCATTTCTCTTATACAGTATCATAATGTGGAGCAAAAGCCAGTCCTTTTTCATTGCTGGTTCCACTTTGGCTAAAGACTGGAAGAAAACTAAGTAACAACATTCAAAGAGTGAAAACAGACACTGCTGAACTGTTGGAAGGCTGTAACACTTCAAGAATCTCTGCTCCTTTAATGACCTTTTCTCTGAGATCTGGTCTCTCTAAGACAATCATGCTGACATAGACAGTATAAGCAACAAAGGTTTTATAATCCATTCAATGTAAACGTTGAATGGTGTCAAGAAAGAGTTCAGCTGCCTGTTTGAAAATGGCAAATAGCCACACAATAAAGGCCTTGATACACTTTTAAGCAGTTTCTCCTGCCCCAGTCTCCTCCTTTCTCTATTAAGCTTTTTGGCCTTTTCTGTATTTCATGTGATGGTATCATTATCCATATGAAAGAAGCCAATCCTAAGGCAAGACACAATATCCAGTCGGTAACCCAGAGCCACAGTTTTATTATATATCATGCAAAAAACGATCAGTGCTCCTTCCTCGTCACCTATTTCTTTAGTGTTTATTCCACATTTATCTGTGCTGGGGACCTGTAATTCCGCAATTGGAGCTTGGTTGAGCTAAGCCCTTGTTACTAGTAAAGTCTGTTTCCTTTCCCCTCGGGGAACCAACTTGCCATGACCACGAGGGAGGTGCGCTGGCCCCCATGGGTTGGGAGACTTACAGTTCTGTGTGGGTTCTCAGCCATTCCACCTGGTCCAGACTGGTGTACACTGTGTGTCTGCTGATAGGTTTTCTGACTGACAGGGAGGAGAAGAGACTGAAACTCAATCAAAGGAGCTTTATTGTGAGGCTGTGCACAGACAAGCTGAAGTCTACGATGGCAACATCCCTAAGGGAAGGGGTACAGGGGAAGGGGAATATAGGATGGTTGGTGGGAAATAAGGAAAGGGAGGTGGTGGACCTTCCCTGTCTAGTTTGGATGCGGCAAATTGGCATGTTCTCAATGGTTAGTCTAGAAGCAGAGGGCTAAGCAGGGAGCTGGCAGCTATTCATTGGTGAGGTTTAAAATTTAAAGGTCATCTTAAATGCCATCGTGGTCATGCAGGGTTGCAACTGTTGGAGGGTGAATGTTGGGTAAGTGGAGCTTATTGCAAGATTATAGCTGCTGGACGGCCAGAGGAGTCATGCGACTGTTGCATGGGCTGGGGTAGGCTCAGTGGGTTTCCTAGAAATCATGGAGGAAACTTTTTGGAATATTTGCTAGGGGTTGGTCACATCATGGAGGAGGGGTTCTACCTAACATCTGGCCACTGTGTTCTCCCAGCAGTTGTTCTGTACCATTCCTGGCTATTTACTAAATTCCGCACCTCACTATGCTGCCATCTTGCCCTGCCTCTGTAAGCTTCTTGGTAGTATAAGAAGTATTAAGTAAACTTAATCCATGCTTAAAATAACATTTTTCAAATTAACTTCAGGGACTAGTATTAAAATCCGGTAAATCTTAGCAAGAGATAGATCTTAGTACAGAAACATTTCTTAAAGACTTCTTACAACCTATAATTGTTGGCCAAATGTCAATCATGCCAATTCATATTTCTTTGATCTTTAGAACTCAGCATTTTGGTTTGCTAAAGCTGACAAAATGCAATATACCAGAAATGGGGATTTTAACAATGGACATTTATTACTTTACAAGTTACAAATCTAAGGCCATGAAAATGTCCAAATTAAGGCAGCAACAGGACAATACCTTCTTCCTGAAGAAAGACTGCTGGCAATCCAGACTCCTCTGGCACATGGCTAGACATACGGTGAAGTCAGCTGGTCCTTTTCTCCAGGGTTTTGTTGCTTTCTGCTTCTGGCATCAGAGGCTTCCTCTCTTAGCTTTTGTGGGTGTATCCTTGTCTCTCAGCTTCTCTCTTCTTTTTCTTTTTTTTTTCTTTTTCTGTGGACTTCTCTCAATTTCATCTCTCAACTTCTGTGTGTTTTATCCGTTTTAAAGGACCCCAGTAAGAGGATTAAGATCCACCTTGAATGAGGTAAATCACATCTCAATTGAAAAAACCTAATCAAAAGGTCCCACCCGCAGGAATGGATTAAAAGAACATAGCCTAAAAAAAAAAAACATAGCCCTTTCTGGGGTACATACAGCCTCCAAACTATCATACTCAGTAATGATACTTTAATAAACCAAAGTTAGATTTTTATTTGGCAATGATAATATTTACCATTAATCAATGGTTTCATAACACAATTGAGTAATTGATTTTCACTTGTAATAGAAAAAGGATCTTTTCCAAATAGAAAAGCATTATAAAATTCAGTCCTCTAAAGACTGATTTCTTTAATCTATTTTAAAGAATTTACTCAAGTTTTAGCATATAATTTACTGCTTGAGACCTTCATGAAGCCCATACTGTTATTTCTACCAGCCTAAAACTTTTTCTGAAAGAGCTTAGTTTATCTGAAACATTAATAGTTTCGATTTTGTTTTTTTACCTTTTTTTTCCCCTCTGGGAGTCCTTGAGTAATTTCTTATTTTATACTTATGTTAAGTACTTGTTAGTGTCTAGAAACTAATCAAATAAGAGCTTCTGCTGAATTTTAGAGACTTTATTTTTAATTCTGTCTGGAGGTAGGTCATCCTATTTTGTCCAAAGAAAGTTTCTAAGGGAAATTTATTTCCTTTCTTAACCATGCATTGACTGGAGCAAAAAGTTTATTCACAAAGCAGTGGCGTCTTATTAAAATCTGATTTTGATAATGGTCAGGAATCTCTAACCCTAAGTCTGAGATAATGATCCTTGAATGGGGGAATCTTAGTAGGAGTCATGTAAAAAAAAAGTTTCATAATGGATATGCCAGATACTGGAACAATCAGATGGATGTCAAGCCAGCACATATCAGCTGTGTAACATAGCTGGATCCTTCTCCAGATATAGGTTTCTGAAATTAGATAATGGGAGAGCCTGGTCTTAATACAAAGATTTCAGAGCCCCACAACAAAGTCTTACTAAGGGCAGTTAAAACTTTTCCACACAGCTTAAAATTTGGCCCCTTTTTGTATTTTTATGAGATTTATTTATTTCTTCTGAGGTAAAGAAATAGAGATTCATCCTGAACTAGTTTCAGGTTGCTTTGGTAGAGGTTAAGGTGATAAATGGTTGTGTCTGTGTGTCATTTTGCCTGCAGTTCAAAATTTAAAACATGAGAATGCATTTGCACAGATATTCTTAACTTCCCGAGAACCAGATTTCCACTCGGGCTTCCTCCTGCAGGTGGCAGCAGTCCCTGCCACTGAGGGATGTCAGCTTATCAGCTCTGGCTTTGTGTCTGGTCGTCTCTCTCTGATAAACATTCCTGTACAGCAGCTCCCTGTTCATCAACTGTGGGAGCAAAGTCACTCTTCCAGGACTCAGATCTTACAAAGACAAAGGCTCCACCAAAATTCTAACCTGAACAACTCTCAAACCTAGACTCTAGCCTCCCAAATATCTGAGGTCATGACATTGCCTTATTGATGCAGCAGAAACTGTTAGTTATTCACAGACAACAAATTCCCCCTTCATAACAGGCACAGTTAGACAACGTTTTCCAGTGTTCTCTACATTTGGCTGGGTGTGACTACGTGATTGAATTTAGTTCCTGACTTACAGGTGGAAATGACTTTACCGAAGCAGGTGCATGTCTACTTTTCCCACTTCTGGCACCTGGTTGCAGACAAGGAGACCCAGAATAGAGTCATAAATGGAAGGAATCTGGGTCCCTGTGTCACCTCCTGGAGAACAAATCTCACCTCCCATTCACCAAGACCGAATAAAGAGTCTAATTCTACTGTGTATGCTATCGTATATAAGCCACTACATTAGCTTGGGATATCTTTATTATAGCAGATTAGTCTACCTTAACATTATACTATTACTCAAGGGATAATGTTAAAATTCACGTTTTTTAATTGCTCTCCTACATATATAAGTATAATCAATATGGGTAGCTATTGGATATTTAAAACCTTGGGTATATTAAAACATTGATTTAAATCTCTCCTATAAAATAATACATTTCCAAATAATGCAAAATGTTTGTTTCAAAAGGATTGTGAAACTTCTTTTACATTGACTGTTCTCAGTTTTTATAAAGGTGATGCCCAAACATTGTCCACTATTCTAAAATTTATATTTTTAACAAATAAGACAGAAAAGCGGGATTCATTCACTGCAAGACACAGTATAGGACGCTACTTCTTGTTTGCTTATATTCTACCGGTGAAGAAATAACATACATGCAAAAATAATTTTAACACAGTAATTAGTGCCCAAAATTGGTTTAGAAATGATTAAATTTGCAAATATTCAATACCAAAAAAGTACATATGCACATTCCTGGGTGATTCATAATTGTCTCAAAAATGCAGAAGTTAGTAATTGTAATAAAGCATTCTTTTACTATAGAACAAAGATTAAATCATTTCTACTTTTAGTTTAGGGGATGGAAAGACGGAAATATATGTAAAAAAAAATAGTATACAGATGTTTTCAGTGTTTAAAGACCTTAAGTACTCCTAAAATGAATATCTATTTATAGACCTGTGGAAAAACAAGGCAAAGCCACCAGTCTTGAGTGCAATCAGGGACATTTTAGAAAGTTTCAAACAGTTATATATAAAAGTTATAGCATTATTTTAGAATTTTTTTTTTTTACATGGGCAGGCACCTGGAATCGAACCCAGGTCCTCTGGCATGGCAGGCAAGCGTTCTTGCCTGCTGAGCCACCGTGGCCCAAAAGTTATAGCATTATAACATTGCTGCAGCTAAAGAATGACCTTTACTCATTAAAAAGGCCCCAGGTTCTCAGAGTATTGAGAACCTGCTTTGACTCTACCATGTCAGTCATCTATATAAATGTACTTTAGTTTCCTAAGGAACTGCCAAACTGTCTTCCATAGCGCTGTACCATTCCCACCGGCAGTGCATAACTGTCCCAATTTATCCACATCCTCTCCAACATTTGTAGTTTTCTGTTTGTTAATAGCAGTCATTCTTATAGGTGTGAGGTTATATATCATTGTACTCTTGATCTACATTTCCCTTGAAGCTAATTAAATGGGCATCTCTTCATGTACTTTTTTTAAAAAACTTTTTAATTGTAAAGTATAACAAATATACAAAGTAAAGAAATAAAAAAGCAATAGTTTTCAAAGTATTCTTTAACAAGTAGTTAAAGGAGAGATCCCAGAGTTTGTCATAGGCTACCATAGGATCCTCTCAGATTTTTTTCCTTCCAGCTGCTCCAAAATATAGGAGACTAGAAGGCTTAAATACTTTTGCATTATCACAATCTACTTTTTTCCTTCATTTTTTTGGGGGGAAAATAACATATATACAAAAAAAAAATACATTTCGAAGCACAGCACCACAATTAGTTGTAGAACATATTTCAGAGTTCGACATGGGTTACAATTCAACAATTTTAGGTTTTTACTTATAGCTGCTTTAAAGTACTAGAGACTAAAAGAGGTATCAATTTAATGATTCAGCATTCATATTTATTTCTTAAATCCTATCTCCTCTGTATAACTCCAACATCACCTTTGATCTTTCCATCCCTCAATTTACAGGTGTTTGGGCTATGGCCATTCTAACTTTTTCATACTGGAAGGGTCTGTCACTAATATGGGGTAGGGAGATGGAACTATCTGATGTTCTGGAGAGGCTGAGCACTCTAGGTCTCAGGACTTATCTGGACCAGGGACCCATCTGGAGGTTGTAGGTTTCTGGAAAGTTATTCTAGTGCATGGAACCCTTGTGGAATCTTATATATTGCCTTAGGTGTTCTTTGGATTGGCTAGAATGGTCCTGGTTGGGGTTTGGCAGGTTATAATAAGTAGCAAGGTCTAACTGAAGCTCACATAAAAGCAACCTCCAGAGTAGCCTCTCAACTCTATTTGAACTCTCTCTGCCATTGATATTTTATTAGTTATACTTCTTTTCCCCGTTTTGGTCAGGATGGAATTGTGGATCCCAGGAGCCAGGGCCAAATTCATCCCTGGGAGTCATCTCCCACATTGCCAGGGAGACCTTCACCCCTGGATGTCATGTCCCATGTAGGGGGGGAGGGCAATGATTTCACTTGCAGAGTTGGTCATAGAGAGTGAGGCCACATCAGAGCAACAATAGAGGTTCTCCAAAAGTAATGCTTAGGCATGCCTATAAGTAGTCTAAGCTTCTCTGCTACCTACATAAGCTTCACAAAAGTAAGCCTCAGGATCAAGGGTATGGCCTATTGATTTGGGTGCCCCTAATGTTTGACACAATATCAGGGGATTCCCTGATGGTGAAAGGTTTCATGCATCCATAGTCTTTCTTCCATCCATCAAGAGACTTTGTCAATACTTTATGAATATCTGCTTAATGTACTCTAGGATGTATCCAGGCATTACAATAATCTATACAGCATTAAAGGACCTCTTTCTTATTCTGGGCTCCCTGTGTTTCAGTTGTTCAAATGAGCTATACAGATAGGTTGAGTTAGATTATGTGCTACAGAAAATTTCAATCCCAGACCAAATAAACCTTTCTTACTTTGGTCTCAAAGAGTATGTATGGTTCTAAAATATAAACGCTGTCTTCCTTACCTCTGTGTTCTGAATTACTTTAACCCCAACCTGATCGGCTTCGTTCTTATTTCTAAATATAGAAATTTATATATATATATATATATATAACCTCTTGAAATCTATAAATAATAATCACCATCCTGGACTTAATGTGTCTGCTCTAAAAGCTTACAATCCAAGCACATGTTTTCTTATAAGCATTTTCTAAAGGTGACCATACCACTGTTGTTTTGTTTGGGGCTTATTTTGCCTCACCAAATGTCCCTAACATTCATGCACATCGTTGCATGCCTCACTACTCTGTTCCTTTTTGCAGCAGCACAACCTTCGTTCATAAGTATACACCATTGTTCACCAATTTACTTCTCCGACAGAGCAACCTTCAGCCACCTGCTATCATCAGGCATCATGTATAGTGCCCAAAGTCCAGAGTCCATCAACGTTCTCAATTTTAGATAATGTCATTGTTCCCAAGAGAAAGAAAATCAATAAACACATCCTCGCCAAATAGGAAATCTAAACTTCCTCTTAACTCTTGTCCCTCTCCCCATCATTTACCTCTGCTGTTGCTGTGGTAGTGCTGATGGTTTCCTTTTGAACATAGCTCATACGATGCAATAGCAGTTTTCCCCCATACCCTGGACTTAAACACTCTTTGTACATGAATTATATCTTTGAAGTAATTCTTGCAAGAACTAATTCATATTTCTAGTGTTAATCAGTGGGACACATAGGTCTATACAACCCCTTTCAATCTTGTTCATCTTCAATATAGTAATATTACTTATAGACCCACTAGAGAACCACCTTCACTTCTATCTATTCCCTTACACCGTAGTTCAATTCATCCCTCAATGGCATCTATGTACCTCTAAGTCCCCTATAGTCTGTACTATAAGTCTCTGATTATACCTTTCGCTGGTCATAAAAGTGGAGTCATACAGTATCTATACTTTTGTGTCTGGCTTATTTCACTCAGTATTATGTCCTCAAGGTTCATCCATCTTGTCATGTGCCTCAGGACATCATTTCTTCTTACTGCTGCATAATATTCCATCGTATATATATATATATATATATACCACATTTTGTTGATCCATTCGTCTGTTGATGGGCATTTGGTTTGTTTCCATCTTTTGGCGATTGTGAGTAATGCTGCTATGAACATCGGTGTGCAAATGTCTGTTTGTGTCATTGCGTTCAGCTCTTCTGGGCATATACCAAGTAGTGCTATTGCTGGGTCATAGGGCAACTTGATATTTAGTTTCCTAAGGAATCGCCAAACAGTTTTCCCATAGTGACTGCTCCTTTATACATCCCACCAGCAGTGCATAAGTGTCGCAGTTTCTCCACATCCTCTCCAACATTTATAGTTTCCTGTTTAATAGCAGCCATTCTTAAAGGTGTGAGGTGGTATCTCATTGTAGTCTTGATCTGCATTTCCATTATAGCCAGTGAAAATGAGCATTGCTTCATGTGCTTTTGAGACATCTGTATTTACTCTTCAGAAAAATGCTTATTTATACTTTTAGCCCATTTTATAATTGGGTTGTTTGTTCTTTTGTTGTTGAGTTGTGTGATTTATTTGTATATGCAGGAAATCAAACCTTTGTCTGATATGTGATTTCCAAATATTTTATCCCATTGCTCTGCTGCCTGTTCACCTTTTTGACAAAGTCTTTTGAAGTGAAAAAGCATTTGATTTTGAGGAGTTCCCATTTATCTATTTCTTATTTTTTTAAATTTTTTTGCTTATGCTTTGGGTGTAAAATTTAGGAAACTATCTCCTATTACTAGGTCTTGAAGATGTCTCCCTACATTTTCTTCTAGAACCTTTATAGTGCCAGTTCTTATATTTAGGTGTTTGATCCACTTTGAGTTAATTTTTGTGTATGGTGTAAGATACGGGTCCTCCTTCATTCTTTTGGCTATCAATATTCAGTTCTTCCATGCCTAATTATTAAAAAGACTATTTTGTCCTAGTTCAGAGCATTTGGGGGCCTTGTCAAAAATCAGTTGACCATAGAGTTGGGGTCTATTTCTGCACTCTCAATTTGATTCCATTGTCTGGTTGTTCTATGGAGGACACTGGCGTATTGAAGTCTCTTACTATTTTTGTTGAAACATCTATTGCTCCCTTCAGTTTTGCCAATGTCTGTCCCACGTGCTTTGGAGCCCCTTGATTGGGAGCATGAACATTTATGATTGTTATATCTTCTTTGTGAATTAACCCTTTACTAAGTATGTAGTGTTCTTGTTTGTCTCTCATGATGTCTTTACATTTAAATTCTATTTTGTCTGATATTACTTTAGCTACTCCTGCTTTCTTTTGGTTATAACTTGCAAGGAAAATCTTTTTCCATCCTTTCACTTTCAATCTGCTTGTATCCTTGTGTTTAAGATGAGTCTTTTGTAAGCAGTAAATAGCTGGATTATGTTTTTTAATCCATTCTGCCAATCTGTATCTTTTAATTGGTAAGTTTAGTCTGTTAATATTCAAAGTTATTACTCAAAAGGCATTTCTTGAATCCACCATCTTATCTTTTTTATTTTACTTGTCAGCTGTATATATTCTTTTCCCTTTTCCTTTAAATTACCCTTACTGGTACTCTTCAATTCTGTGCCCTCCTCCAAACTTCCCGCTCCTGTCTTTTTTTTTCAGCTGGCAGAACTCCTTTTAGTATTTCTTGTAGAGCCAGTTTCTTGTTGACAAATTCTTTCAGAACTTGTTTGTCTTTGAAAACTTTAATCTCTCCTTCAGTTTTGAAGGACAATTTGCTGGCTACAGAATTTTTGGCTGGAAGTCTTTCTCTTTCAGCATCTTAAATATATCTCACCATTGCCTTCTCACCTCCAAGGTGCTAGTTGAGTGGTCTGAATTCAGTATTATGTGGTTTCCTCTGTATGTAGTAAATTGTTTTTCTCTTGCCGCTTTCAGGATTTTCTGCCTCTTTTCAAAATTTGACAGATTGATTAGTATGGTCTTGGGTAAGGCCTATTTGAATTTATTCTGTTTGGAGTTCACTGAGCTTTTTCTTTGACTTGTATATTTATGTCCTTTATAAGTGTTGGGAAGTTTTTCCCCATTATATCCTCAACTACTGTTCCTAGCCCTTGACTGCTCTCTTCTCCTTCTGGGACACCAATGATTCTTACATTTGTGCATTTTGTTTCATCCATCATTTTCCTGAGATCCAATTCAAATTTTTCCATCTTTTTTTCCATTTGCTGTTTTGAGTCTTTGAAGTCAGTTATCCTGTCCTCTATATCACTTATTTTTTTCTTCTGTCTCTTCAAATCTGGTTTTGTGTGCCTCTCATGTTTTTTACTTCGTCAACAGAGTCTTTAATCTCTGTGATATCTGCTATTTTTCTATTTATTCATTCAAATTCCTCTTTATGCTCTTCTACCGTCTTCTTGGTCTCCTTTATGCCATTTGCCATCCCACTTATTTTATTAAGTAGAGTTGTATGAACTTCTTTGATTAGTTGCTCCCATGTCTGTGTCTCCTCTGATGTTTTAATTTGGTCATGAGGCAGGGCTGTATTTGCCAGCAGTGTGAAATGCTTAGTGATCTTCTGTTTTCGCTGCATGGAAATATCTTGATTGATTTACTTTGGGAGTTAATTTCTTTCAGTAGTCTAAGGCCTTGTGTTTGCAGGATGGATATGCAGCAGGGAGCAGGGTATGGGGCAGGGCAGAACTGTGCAGTGATTTGTTTCAAGGCAAGTATAGGCATCGGGTTGTGGATGTTATGCTGGTTCTTGTGAATATGGGTGTCCAGAGGCCAGAGAGGATGTAGCTCTGTGGATGCACAGATCTGGGGGGCATAACCCTGGTGTGCGCTGGCCTAG
Organism: Myrmecophaga tridactyla; assembly: GCA_004026745.1. NCBI lineage: Eukaryota > Metazoa > Chordata > Mammalia > Pilosa > Myrmecophagidae > Myrmecophaga > Myrmecophaga tridactyla. Next base: position 28,051 of record PVIY010009427.1, on the reverse strand, counting down.
GGCGTGGAGCCCTTGTGCGGAGTCATAGAGCTGTGGCTGCAGATCAGTGTTATGCCTTCGTTTGTTGGGGGTAGAAGTGACCTGGCTGTGCAGGTCAGCACTTTCTCAGAGCTGGGAAGCGTGACTGAGGGCCGTTCACATGTGCGGGGCTAGGTGTGCCATAAACTGAAGTTCCCAGCACTGAAGGACGTAACTGGGGGCCCATGCACATGCGTGGGCCTAAGAGTGCCGTAAACTGATGCACAGAGCTCAGGGAGCGGGGACAGGGTGAGGTTGTCTGACACCATGGGCAGAGGGTGGGAGTAGTCTGGGTATGGAGGTTAGTGCCTTCAGCCTTTATCCTCTGGCAACCACCTGCAGGGAACAGAGAGGGGAAGGTAGTGCTCAGGACGGGTGCAGGAGAGGTGGGTTGGGCTGCACTTTGGGTGGGGGTGTGGGGCAGGTATGTGTACTGGGGGCTGGTAGGGTGGGGGTGCCTGGAGTACGGGGAATGGGAGCAGGTGACAGGGTTCCGGTGCATGGGGTGTGGGGTGAGTTGCAGGTCATGGGGCTGTGCTGGTGAGGGAGCATGTTCAAGGAATGTGGCCTGGCTTATTTCCTAGTCTCCGGCTCCTGTTTGTGCACTCCTGTGAGCTCTGCAACTCTGCACCAGGGTCCAGCTTTCTGTTTCTCAGTTCCTTGGCCTCTGAAACCAGGGCTGTTCCTATGTGGTGCAGAAGGCTCTCCCAGGCTAATTGCACTCTTTTTTTTTTCTCTCTCTCCTTTTTTATTACCAGTTGCACTCTTGAATCGCCTTCTCAGTTGTCCTCCCATCGCTTCTCTAATTTTTCCACGGAGCAGGGCTGAACTCGACCTATTCTGTTTGGCCATCGTCCTGGGTCTCTCTTTATGTGCTTTTGAGCCATCTGTATTTGCTCTTCAGACAAATGACTATTCATATCTTTAGCCTATTTTATAATTGGGTTGTCCTTTTGTTATTGAGTTGTATGACTTCTTTATGCATAAAGGATATCAAAACTTTGTCCTATGTGTGATTTCCAAATATTTTCTCCCACTGAGTTGGCTGCCTCTTCATTTTTTTGGACAAAGTCTTTTGAGGTGCAGAAGCATTTGGTTTTGAGGAGTTCCCATTTATCTATTTTTTCTTTTGTTGCTTGTGCTTGTTGATTGTGTAAAGTTTAGAAAGCTATCTCCTATTACTAGGTCTTGAAGATGTTTCCTTACATTTTCTTCTAGAAGATTTATGATGGTAAATGTACTTTAAAGTGAATGGAAACTGGCTTTACTGGCTGCTCAGTATCGGGCAGCTCTTTTCAGCTCCTGGATTGTGGCGTGACACGTGCGTCTGTTCAGTAACAACTGCAGACTGAGCAACTAGGCCATATGTTTGCTAGCATATGGGATGAGACCTTAAAGACGGAATACAATGTTATTCTTGACTTTGATGAGGCTCTAAAGTCATTAAATGCATATTGTATCTTTTTACAAGGAATGTGATAAATATGGCAGGCTTTCATGGTCAACAAAAACAGATTCCACGTTTTCAATGATCATTTCATAGCATTATTTCTTATCCCTTCCCATGTGAATGCATGTATAAATGTACTATTTTATTTCCTATATTAGTTCCTTTGACATCTAGCTAGTTCATCCCCCAAAGTGAGTGATCTTAACCTGGGATTATGGAGAAATATATTTTTTTCAAGTCAAGAAGGGCTTTTCCACCTGGTGATTGACACTCCCTTTGTCCAGTGCATGGACAGATGAGTACGAAAATAAAGACAAAAAATAATAGGTGGGTGGATAAAGGGTACAGGATGTTTCAGGTGTTCTTTTTTTATTCTTATTCTTTTTCTTTTGAGTAATGAAAATGGTCAAAAATTGATTGTGGTGATGAATGCACAACTATATGACGATACTGTGAACTACTGATTGTACTAAATGGATGATTATATGGCATGTGAATATATTTCAATAAAATTGCATTTAAAAAAGGGCTTTTTTCCCTTTGTTTTCTATGCTAGGCTTGAGAGCATTAGATTTACTTGCCAAGAGATTAACAACTATCAGCTAAGTGAACAAAAACATATCAAATTATGAATAGTATTACTGAAATACATTCTTAATACTCTAATTTTCCCTTTTCTATACAGTGGGATTTTATCATAGTCCATGGATTCACATTATTTGAATTCATCTACATCTACTTGACAAAAAAAGAGAGATTTGATTATAAATATACACATATGTACTATATTTTATGGCCATTAAGGGATTTTCAAGAGTAATTTTGACTAAGCTCAATTTTGGTCATTTATATTAAAACCTAAGTTCCGTAAGCAACTCCACCTTTAATGGGTAGAGACACATCTCCATGGAAACCACAAAAAAGACCCCACCAAGCAATATTGAATGAGGATTAAAGAACATGGATTTTCTAGTGTACACAACAATTTCAAACCAGCACAGGTGATTAAGATATGTTTGCATTTCCAGTAATGGAAAGCCATTGGAAAGTTTTGATGACACCCGGAGTTATGAAAAGACGTCTTTGGCAGTGTGATAGGTTGCAAGCTTCCAGAATGCAATATACCAGAAGTGGAATGGCTTTTTGAAAGGGAATTTAGTAAGTTACAAGTTTACAGTTCTAAGGAAGTGAAATTATCAAAATTAAGGCACCAAGAAGGTTACCTTCACTTAAGAAAGGCCGATGGGTCAGGATCACCTCTTTCAGGTGGGAAGTCACGTCACCTTCATTTGCTGGTTCCTTGCCCCTGGGCTCTGTTGCTTTCAGCCTCAGTTCCTATGTGGATTCCTCACTTTGCTTCTCCAGGGCTGGCTTTCATGTTTTGGCTTCCCTTGGCTCTCTCCAGGTTTTGGCTTGCTTACCATCTCATGGCAATACCCTCTGGGCTCCAAGTATCTCCAAACACGGGTGTCTCTGTTCTCCATATGTCTGCACCTGTCAGCTCTCCTGTGAAGTTTCAGTCAGCTCTGAGGCTTCTGTCATTTCTGTCAGCTCTGCTAATCTAATCAAAAGTTCCAATCTACAGTACTGAATCAGCATTAAAAGAAACAGCTCCTCCCACAAGATTGGATCATGATTTCAACATGGTACATGACACTTTCAAACTAGCACAGGCAGGAGAATGAAGAAGAGACTGAAGAAATTAACAAAGGAAGACCAAGGAGTCTATTCAAGAAAAACTGGGAGAGGATAGGAAAAAAACTAATGAATGCAGGAGATATTTCACTGATGACAGAGACTTGAGCATCCTGTTCCACTTTCCAGGATTCAGACTTAACTTGAACACCAAATGTATTCCTCTTCATAGCCTTTGCTTGACAGGTGCCTTGCACAATCATACCAGTATATATTTACCCAATTGAGTTGAAAACTAGGAGCATACAAAAGCCTGAGTATGAATGTTTATAGCACCTTTATTGATAATTGCTAAAATGTGAAAGCACCAAGATGTCTTTCAATAGGTGAATGGATAAAAAACCTATGGCACATCCACACAATGGAATATTATACAATTATAAAAAGAAATGAGCTATCAAGCCACGAAAAGACATGGAAGAATCTTAAATGCATATTGCTGAGAGTTCGAAGGGAGGGGGAGGCATGAACAGGTGACGCGCAAGGAATTTTTTTTTTGGTATACTGTATGGCTGGGTCACATTTCATTATTTTCCCATGTGAGTATTCTGTTATTGTAACACACCACTTGTTAATTTCGTTTGCTTGTTTTGCTTGTTCTTTTTTTTTTTTTTTCCCAAATGCATGGACTGGGAATCAAACCCAGGTCTCCCATATAGTAGGCAAGAATTCTACCCCTGAACTACCCTTGCACCCCCAACACAAGGGATTTTTAGGACACTGAAACTCTTCTGCGTGATACTGTAGTCATGGCTACATGACATTATGTATTTAGAATTTTATGACACTAAAGAGTGAACCTCAATTTATGCAAATTTTAAAAAAAACTTTAGGAGGTTGGGATCCCAGGATGGAAGGCAGAATGTGACAAGAGAACCTAACTGTAAAAGAAATATCTGAAAAAAAATTTCACTTAAGGGTGTGGAGGAAGGATTCTGACTTTACTAACTTTCTAACTGGAGTCTATAAGGCTAAATGCAAAAGAAACTTCACACATGGACTGTACTCTAGTTGATAATGATGTTTCCTACAGGTGTTTGGATTAATAATTCTGACACTGCCATACATATATCCAAGAATTGAACTAGCAAGTAAATGGATGGCAGATGATGGAAACCAGGTTTCTCAATGGGGATCTACAGATTACAAGGAAAGGAGGCTATAATGAGCCATATGGTGATAGAATTGGAGACATCAGTAAGAACTCCTGTTTAACTTAATATAGGTACAGCTCGTGACACAAGCGTATTAATTTCTTAGAGTTCTGGTAACAAATTACCATAAACTGCATGGCTTAAAAGAACAGAAATTTATTTGCTCACAGTTCTGGGGGTAAAAATCTGAAATCAAGGTGTTAAGCAGGACTGCACTGTAAAGGCTCTAGGTGGGAATGCCTTTCTTGCCTGTTACCGCCTCTGTTGTCCCCAAGCATTCCTTAGCTTATGGTTGTACCATTCCAGTCTTAGCTTCTGTGGTCATATGGCCTCTTCCTCTTCTCTGGGCCTCTCATGATTGCATTTAGAACCAGGCTGGCCAAACCAGGATAATCTCATCTCAAATCCTTATCTTAAGCATAGCTGCAAAAGACCTTTTGTCCAAATAAGGAAACATTCACAGGTTCCAGGGATTTGACATGGATATCTCTTGCAGAGGCTATTCTTTGGCTAATCATCCAAAAGTTAGTATATAAATATATATTTCTATGCTCTGTAGCTGGGAATGCCTAAAAGCAAGGAATACACTCAGTGTCCACATTGGTTTACAATAACATTTTATAATAAAAGAACCAGAGCTCCTTAGAGAAATGCTGATTCTAGGACTAGGGCTAAAAATATCCAAGAGGAGCCTGGAACATATTGTACCAGAAAGTAAGGAAGTGCTAAAAATTAAGACCCATTGATGGGAGCATTTCAAAGGGGAAACTAAAAGTGCTCCCAATGGTCAAAATTGGAATAAATTTTTTTAGCCATTCTTCCTTTGATGGACACTTGGGTTGCTTCTATCTTTGGGCAAATGTGAATGATGCAGCTATGAACATTGGTGTGCAGATATCTGTTCAAGTCCCTGCTTTCTTTTGGGAATATACCTAGACACAAGATTACTTGGTCATGTGGTAATTCTATGTTTAAATTTCTGAGGAGTCACCAAACTGTTTCCTCCAGTGGCTGCACCATTTTACATTCCCACCAACATATATGAGTTTTCCTATTTTTCCATATCCTCTCCAACACTTGTAATTTTATGTATTTTTTAATAGTGCCTGTTCTATTGCATATGAGGTGGTATCTCATTGTGGTTTTGATTTGCATTTCCCTGATGGCTAATGACCTCAAGCATCTTTTCATGTATGTATTAGCCATTTGTATATCTATTTTTAAATTAGTTCTCTTTTTGTTGTTGAATTGTGGGGGTTATTTATTTATTCTTTATCAGATGTATGGTTTCCAAATATTTTCTCTCCTTCTTTTTGTCTTTTTACTTTCTTAAATAGTCCTTTGATGTAAAAAGTTCCAAATTTTTAGTAAGTCCCATTTATCTATTCTTTTCTTTTGTGCTTGTGCTTTTGGCACAAAATCCAAGTTTAACACCCGATCTTTTTTTTTTCTCTCTCTTTTTTTTTTTTTGGCATGGGCAGGCACTGGGAATTGAACCTGGGACTCCAGCATGGCAGGTAAGAATTCTGCCACTGAGCCACCATCACACTGCCCAACACCTTATCTTGAAGATGTTTCCTTATGTTTTCTTCTTGGAGTTATATAGTTTTAGTTGTTATATGTAAGACTTTGATCCATTTTGAGGTGATTTTTGTGTATGTTATGAGGTAGGGGTCCACCTTCATTCTTTTGCATATGGATATTCCCATTTGTTGAAGAGACTATTCTATTCCTACTGAGCGGATGTGGCACCTTTTCAGAGATCATTTGGCCAAAATTGTGAGGGTTTATTTTTGAACTCTCAATTTGATTCCATTGGTTCACATTTCTGTTCTTTATTAGCTCTAGGAGCTTCGATTTTTCAGGATTTTCTATGTATAGGCCATGACATCTGCAAATAGGGAGAGTTTTACTTCTTTTTTTCCTATTTTGATGCTTTTTATTTCTTTTCCTTGACTAATTGCTCTGGATAGGCCTTCCAGTATAATATTGAATAATGGTGGTGACGGTGGGCATCCTTGTCTTGTTCTTGATCTTAGAGGAAAGACCATTGAGTATGATGTTAACTGTGGGTTTTTCATATGTACACTTTATCATGTTAAGGCTGTTTCCTTCTATTCCTACTTTTCTGAGTGTTTCTAACAGGAAGGGGTGCTGAATTTTGTTAATGTCCTTTTCTGTGGCAATAATCATGCAATTTCAATTTATGATTTCAATTGTATAGTTTTAAGAACCTCTTTTAAAAACAAAATAAAACAATACACTAAGTTTTACAATTCAGATCTTTGGATTTTTATCTTTCCAAAGGGTTAGCATCATTGGGAGAAAAGTAAAATCATTTTACCTTTTCTTTAGATTCTTTTCTAATTATAAAGTTTTAGAAATACAATATAAAACCAAGAATTATTTAGTGAGCTTACTTATGGACATATTTTTATACATCCTCTGTGAAGTTGTTTCAACCAACTTTGTTTAGAGGCAGGTCTCTGGAGATTCTAGTTGAAAACTTTGGAGAGAAAATAGCTGTTGCTATGTGGAAATATTACGTAATTCTTTCTGACAGCATGTTTAGCTTCTTTTCCCTTAGGGTCTATTCACAGTAAGATCATTCTGTGTTGGAGATAGCCATTATACATCACTTTATTGCTATTACCCTGAATAGAAATGTTTAGGAAATGATCTTTACAGAATGATGTGTTTGATTGCAGTCAGAAGGCAGTTTTTCCACAATTAATCTGAAGAGGAACAAAGAAGCAGTAGCAAATATAATTTGCTCCCAAACCCTGGCTTAAAGTCTTTCATTTGATAAAATGTCCTAGAAACTATATATCTGATTAGAAATAGGACTGTTTTCAATGAACAAACATGACAGAAGATTGCTGAAGTGGCTTTATAAAAAAACTAAAACAAAAAAACACTTGATTCCTAACTTCTGGAATTAAGCTTTGAGGATTGCCTTTTGTTGTATCCCTCCCAGTGCCTAGCAACCACTTTCCAAATAGTAGGTGCTGCATTGCTATAATGAGTTTCAAATATTTATCAATTTAATTTTAGTTATTGGAGTGGAACCAAGAAAGACTAGAGGGGCCTAAGCCAAATGACAGTTGCAAAGAAGCATTATTTAAGCTCACTCAGATACATTGACCCACATTTTCCTGTTTGATGACTTGGAGGTGAAAGTACAAATTGCCCAAGTATTTATAATTTTGGGAATAGGAGAATGTATGTCTTTTAGAATTGCATATCAGTTTAGAAAAGGTCCATAAAGAGAACGGGGGAATGACAGAGAGAAACTGTGTTTCTTTGAATATATTTTTTATTTATATATTTTATTTTGGAATGATGTAAATGTTTTATATAATTATAATCTGAATTTAAATGTAAAGTTAAAATCAAAAGTAAAATTCAAACAAATGAAGTTATAAAGATATCCAGTGAGGTTGGATTGTGTAGGATGGCATAATTCACACATCTAGGATATCAGCTGGGACAGCTGGGATGGCTGTGGCCTCTCTCCATGGTCTTCTATCCTCAAGGCAGTTAGTCCAGGCTAGCTCCCAGCAGTAAGGTGAGCAAGCTACTATTGCTCATGTGCTTTTCTAGTCTCTGCTTCTGTCACTTTTGCTGTTGTACCACTGGCCAAGGCAAGTCACATGATTCAAGGGGTAAAAGAAATAGATCCCACCTCTTGATAGGAGGAGTGATAAAAATCACATTGTAAGGTTGCATGTTGCTTACAGGAATTGGAAGAATTTGTGCCCATTTTTGCAATTTACCATAATTTTCTAGATCTATTGAAATGACCTAGAAATTGAAATCTATTGAAAAAATAATGCTATTTTGAGGTCACACTCTGGCCCCTAACGTTCTCATTGCCATACAGTTGGTCACTGTTTCTAGGCTTTTTCAACTGAGTAGTAAAGAACAGCTGGACTTCTTGGACAAATGGCTGATGCCAGGGTGGGGCAGGAAAACAAAAGATAAAGCTGGAATATCTTATAGCACAGACACCAAGAGAAAGCTCACAAGAACTAGTAGGATTGTCTCAAAAGGACTTGGACCCAATTTGAATGGACTTCTACTGCCCTAAAATGGGGCATTTCGAGCATTAGTAAGGATAACAATTACCATGCATAGAAGAACTTCAATATGATTAAAATCCATAAGTTCATAATGATACTATGGTAGTTTGGAGCTGTTATGTGCCCCAGAAAAGGCCATGTTCTTTTATTCTATTCCTGTGGGTGCAGACCTATTGCGGATGGGATCTTTTGGTTAGGTTATTTCAATAGAGATGTTATCCAGCCCATTCAAAGTGGGTCTTAATCCTTTTAATATAATCCTTTATGAGAGGACAAAAACAGAAAAAGCCCAGAGACAGTTTGGAGAGAAAAGCCACAGAGAAGCTAAGAGATGAAGTTAAGAGAAGCTCATAGACAAAAAAGTCCTCAGTGGAGGTGAGAGATGAATCCACTGAAGTCAGAACGTGAAAGCAATGAAACTTGGGAGAGACGGACCAGTTGACACCAGCCATGTGTCTTCCTATGTGACAGAGATGCCCTAGATGCCAGTGTCCTTTCTTCAGAGAAGGTATCGTCCAGTTGATGCCTTAATTTAGTCATTTTCATGGACTTAGAACTATAAATTTGTAACATAATAAATTCTCACTGTTACACCACTTCTGGTATATTGCATTCCAGCAGCTTTAGTAAACCAAAACAGATACTAAAGAAAAAAAATTGGTTATCTTTGGAGGATGCTAGGGAGCTAACTCTTTATGCTAAAAACTGGCAATTAAAGAGGAGAGAAACAAGCATTTATTTTGTTTTTCCTATGTTAGTTGTATCTCAAGGTAACAATAACCGATGATGGGAAGTTTCTTTTTATAGATGTATTCCAGTGAATAGATGAAGACTAATAGAAGATGAGAGTACCACCATTTTTCAGTTTTTAGTGAATTAATCAATCTAGACAATCACCATCATTAACTACTAACACACACAGGCACACACACACACACACACACACACAACAGCTAGATATCATGTACCTACTGAGGAAAGAATTCAGCATCACCTATCAGGTAATCTTGCTAAAAATATTTGAACTTGACCAAGAATCTAGATTTACTGTAAGTTCAGAGAAATGTGTTAAATGACATACTAAAGATACAATCAGAAAATCTAGCCCTGTGGGAAACAACCACCTGGCTTTTTAACAAAAAATTGCAAGAAAACTGTCTAAAAAGCTGAAAAAGTGATCAGAATTCATCTAGAGATATGAATGGAGCTGAACTGGATAGGACTAAGGTAAATCAGAGTACTGGGTAAAGGATGCTATGGCCCATATTTTCAAACTTCAACCTCTGTGTGAGACCAAAGGAGAGATGTTTATTTGGTGCAAAACTTATACTTTGGGTAGCACATTATCTAATTTAACTTGTATGGTCAGTTTACTTGAACACTATAATTGCATGGAATCTTGAATTGGGTGTGAGATATTGTTGGTCTGTACAGGTCAGTGTGATGCCCTGCTATATCCCAGAGTAATTTGGGCAGCAAATAAAAAAGAATTTGCAAAGTTCCCTTGGGAGAGTGGAAAGAAAGGAGGAAATATTAAACTTTCCCATTTGAGGAATTCCTGATATTCTTGCAAGAAGTGGGGACAACCAATTTAATAGGCTGAGCCTTCAGTCTTGGGTTTCGCCCTTATGAAGCTTATTCTTGCAAAGGAGAGGCTAAGCCTACTGATACTCAGGCCTAAGAGTCACCTATGGAGAACATCTTTTGTTGCTCAGATGTGGGCTTTCTCTCTAAGCCAACTTGTCAGGTGAACTCACTGCCCTCTCCCCACCATGTGGGACATGACTCCCAAGGGTGTAAATTTCTCTGGCAATGTGGGATAGGACTCCCAGGGATGAGCCCAGGACCTGTCATCATTGATATGTGCCGGCTTTCCTGACCAAAAGGGGGAAGAGAGAAATGAGACAAACGAAATTCTCAGTGGCTGAGAGATTTCAAACAGAGTCAGGAGCTATCCTTGAGGTAATTCTTATGCATTATACAGATATCCCTTTTTAGTTTATTGGGTATTGGAGTGGATGAGGGAAATACCTGAAGCTGCTGAACTGTGTGTTCCAGTATCCTTGTTCTTGAAGACAATTGTATAACTGTGTAGCTTTTACAATGTGATCATGTGATTGTGAAACCCTTGTGTCTGATGTTCCTTTTATCTAGGTTGTAGACAGATGAGTTAAAAAAATAAGGATAAAAAAATAAATCATAAGGGGAGACAAAGGGTAAAAATTGGATAGATTGAAATACTGTGGGTCAATGAGAGGGAGGGTTAAGGCATATGGGATGTGTGAGTTCTGTTTTTTTTCTTTTTATTTCTTTTTCTGGAGTGATGCAAATGTTCTAAAATGATCACGGTGAAGAACACATAACTATGTGATGATATTGTGAGTCACTGATTTTATAATATGGTTGGACTGTACATGTGTGGACATTTATCAATAAAAATATTTTTAAAAATTGCAAGGAAGAAAGAAAAAGACAGGCAGAGGGACAGGAAACTATAGATTAAAGAGACTTTAGAGACATATCAACCAATAACAATATATGGACCTTTTTTGGATTCTGATTCAAGAAAGATAGTGGAAAAAGAAAATATTTAAGGCAATCAGGGAAACTGTGAACTCTGGCTGTGTAATTGATGATATTCAGGCATAAGGTATGATAACATCTTAATTATGTTTTACAGTCTTTATCTTTTAGTGATAGATTCTGAAGTATGTATGTATAATGTCTGAAATTTGCCTTAAAATAATTTGGGTGTGGGAAGTGGGTGGTATTATAAATGAGAAAAGACTGGCCATGAGGGTTTTTTTTTTGGCATGGGCAGGCACCGGGAATCGAACGTGGGTCTCCAGCACGGGAGGCAAGAATTCTGCCACTGAGCCACCATTGCACCGCCCTGGCCATGAGTTTTTAATTGTTGAGGCTGGGTGATATAATGGGGGATTATCATACTCTCCTCTTTAATTTGACATATGCTTGATGTTTTCTCTATTAATTAAAACACTTATATACAAGGACAGCATTAAGAAGATGAGGGCAATAATAAGTCTCCAGTGGAAAAAAATGAAGAATATACCTGTTACAAGGAGAAAAAAATATGAGATAGAAAGTGAAGTGCAGCATAATTGACAGTTAATTTAGATTTCAGCCATGTTTGACCTCTCCTCTTTTCTGTAGTCTGTTTCTTCATATCCTCAAGGGAACCTTGTTTTCTATCTGAGCTAGTTATTCTCCATTTAACCACACAAATTCCATTCTCTGTCCTTCTTTGCCCTTCTCTGTGTTCCAGAAGGCTACCCCTAGGGACTGAGTCACCCACTCTCCTGTACAGACTGATCTGGTGGGTCTAGCCACCGGGAGTGTGGGAGGAGAGAGGGGTCAGGGTATTTCTTTCATGAATTTCTTTCTACTTGGTTACTGCGGTTTTGACAGTGGCTGCTTCCTTCCACAGCTATAGGTCCTGCAGACTGGGCCGTCCTGGTTCTGCTCTCACTGGGCTCTGATAACACTCTTCGCCCTCCTTGCCCACTTCAGCCCTAGGGATGATCATGGCTTTCCTCACTTGCAAGTTCTGGGTGTCTACATATCCTCTGCTCGGTCTTTTCACTCCGCCCATGTCTCTTGTCATTAGCACCTTTTCTCGGGAAACATCTGAGCCTAATTTTATTTCCTGCCAGAACTTGAAAAACAAACCCTTTGTTATATTGTATGTTCAACACTAAAATTCTCTTCCTTACTGTATTTTACACTACTAAAAATTGGGTCAGAATTAATTAAGGCAACAAATATTTTCTGAACACCTACTATATGTCAGGCAATGTGCACTAATCTGCTTGTGCAATGGTGAATGAGACAAGTAAGGTTTCTGCTCTCAAGGGACTTATAGTGTACTGAGGAAGTAAGACAATGTAACAGGATCCTTTCAGTTGCAAGTGATGGAAAAGCTGAACCCCGAATCACCTGTTTGGAAGCTACCTTAGGTTTAAGCAAAAAGGGAAATTTACAGGCTTATTAAAGAAAAAAAAGTCCAAAAATAGTGCTTGGTTTCCATTAAGTTTTATGTAAGACCTTGTGATGGTTTGAAACTGTTATATACCACAGAAAAGATTGTGTTCTTAAATTTAATCCATCCAGTGGGTGTGGACCCATTGTAAGTAGGATCTTTTGTGAGTAGGATCTTTTTTTTTCTGCTAAATATAATTTATTTAATAACACATTTATTTCCAATTAATACACTTATATTTTCAACCAAATAATATGTTATAATCACTGTGCTGGTTTGAAAAGATTGTGCGCCCTAGAAAAGCCATGTTTTAATCCCTACTGAATAATGCAGGTTGAAATCTTTTGATTAGATTATCTCCATGGAGATTTGACATGCCCAATTGTGATAATAATAATAATAACTGTTAATTAGAGGGAGATGTGACTCCACCCATTCCAGGTGGGTCTTGATTAGTTTACTGGAATCCTTTAAAAGATGAAACATTTTGGCAAGAGCCAGAGAGCCACAAGAACCACAGAGCTCACACAGTCAGAGACCTTTGGAGATGAAGAAGGAGTACGTCCCTGGGGGAGATTCCTGAAACAAGAAGCCAGGAGAGAAAGCTAGCAGATGTCGCCATGCTCACCACATACCTTTCCACTTGAGAAACCCTGAACTTCATCGGCCTTTCTTAAGTGAAGGTAACCTCTTGTTGGTGCCTTAATTTGGACATTTTTATAGACTTGCTTTAATAAGGACATTTTCATGGCCTTTGAACTGTAAACTTGCAACATAATAAATTCCCTCTTTTAAAAGCCATTTCATTTCTGGTAGATCGCATTCTGGTAGCTAGTAAACTAGAACATCCACATAAAAACTTTGAAGAAAATAAGATACCCATTATGAAGACTGCTAACTCTTATCACATTGTTTTGGCATGGTTTAATTAGTTATTTATCTTCCTCTTTAGTTTGCTAGTCTGATATGAGAAATTCTACACTTGTTGACTTAGCAATTGGAATTTATTTTGCCCTATGATTTTGGAGATTAGAAATCCAAAATCAAGATATTGTAAGACCATGATTTCTCTCCAAATTCTGTAGCATTCTGGTGCTGGCCTGCTGTAATCCTTGGAGTTACTTGGTGTCATGGTTAGGGACACATGTCAACTTGGCCAAGTTGTGGTACCTGTTTATCTGATTGGGCAAGTACTGGCCCATCTGTTGCAATGAGGACATTTCATAGGATTAGGTTATGATCACGTCAGCTGCATCCACAGCTGATTCCATTTGTAATCAGCCAAAGGGGATTGTCTTCTACAATTGCTAAATCTAATCTAATGCTAAATCTAATGCTAAATCTAATCACTGGAAGCCTTTTAAGGAGGACTCAGAGGAGACAGGTCCCATTCCTGCTTCGGCTGGTGAGCCTCTCCTGTGGAATTCATCCAGACCATCCATCGGAGTCGTCGGCTTCACAGCCTGTCCTGTGGATTTTGGACTCTGCGTTCCTGCGGTCACGTGAGACACTTTTATAAATTTTATATTTGCAAGTGTTCCCTGTTGATTCTGTTTCTCTAGAGAACCCTAACTAATACACCTGGCTTGCATCTCTGCCTCCCATCACGTGGTGATGTTTGTGATGTTGCGCTTGTGTCAGCTCTTCCAATTTCCACAGCTTCCAGTTTCTTGCTATGTGGTGTTCTCTCTGACTGATGGCTTCTGGTTTCTTCTCAGATTTCTAGTAAAATGCATTTGATTCAGTTGGTCACACCTCAACTAAAAATAGCATCTTAAAATAATCTATCTACAAATAAATTCTTGTCCAAAGGGACCCAGATTAAGAACTTCTTTTTTTCGAAGAGGTATATAATTCTATCAGCCACATCCACTAAACATGAATTTGCTGATGGTGAGAACTATATCTTATTCATGTTTTTTATCTTTATCTCCTCAGAGTTTATTTAGGAACATCATTTTAACTTTGTATCCCGAAGGCTGAGTTAGGACAGTTCCTAGCACCTAAGGGCGTCTGAGACCGGAAAAAGAGAGTGGGGGGAGAGGGACGGAAGGAAGGCTACAAGTAGGATCTTAAGATGTGACCCACCACATTCAGGATGGGTCTTAATCCTCTTATTGGAGTCTTTCATGAGAGAAATTCAGAGAAAAAAGCCAGAGAAGCTGAGAGAGGACACACAGAAAACAGAGAGAAACCACAGAAACATAGAGGAAGCCACTGAAGCCAGAAGCTGGAAACAACAAAACCTGGGAGAGAAGGAAGACACCAGCAAACATTGCCATGTGACAGAGGAGCTGAGGATTACCTGGTAGCTGGTCTTTGCAGACAAAGCATCATCTACTGATGCCTTGATTTGAACATTTTCACAGCCTCAGAACTGTAAGGTGTAAATTAATAAATCCCCATTGTAAAAACCAACACATTTCTGGTATATTACATTTCGACAACTTTAGCAAACTAAAATAGACCATGCAGTGTCTCCAAAACCCAATTACTTTTCCTTCTTCACCTCTGCTTGGCTAATGCTGTGCTGTCCCATCCAAAAAACCGGCCCTCCCTTCTGCAGAGCAGAAGTGCTGACCCCTGCACAGCTTCTCATTGGCTTATTGTGAGACCAGGAGATGGATCGCTCTGATGAGCAGGGCCAGTGGGTTATTAGTTGGGGGATGGAGTCTCCGTGTTATATAGTTGGACTGAGAATGGAGGAGGGAGTTTTCCCAGAGGAAAACTGGGGTACTGTTTCCAGAAGAAAGATGCTCCCCAAGCTACAGTTATTCTTAAATAATAGCAATGATGCAAGCTGATAAATAAAATAATCAAAGATGATCAATATTGTTGTGCAAGAAGATTGCAAGAGGTGCCTATTATAGCAAGGCATCTCTTAGCAAGTCTACATCTGCTGCTTTGGTGCCATGCAGCAACATGGCCTACCTCTGATTCCAGCTGCAGCTCTAGGGGTCAGCTCCCCTGCAGTGGACAACATCCCACTTCTAATTTTATCTCAGAGCTTTCTAATTTTGTCCCAGAGCCTTGGGAACTCAATTTGCTCTCACAGGAAAAACTGAAGTGTGCACCTGCGCAATCCTTAACCAAAAGAGGACAGAAGTTGGTGGATAAGTGCCCAGGCTCAGGTCTTTTCAGAGGGACAATTTTGTAGCATATTCCATGTGGTTCACCAGCCTGTCCCCAGGCGGAAGGAGCCTCAGTTGCCCACACAGGTAACTACCCAATACGTGGGTCCTTTATTGGATTTTCCTCCTTCCCTGCCTCACCTCTAGACTCTCTCACTACTCTTTCCAGGAATCCCTTCTCAAGTTCTTATCTCAATTTCTGCTGACCAAATATCTGCTGACCAAGGCTGTTTTTCTTTCTCTTGACCAAACTGCCAGCCTTACTCCTCTTACCCTGCCCTTCCCTCCTCCCATCCTGACTACCTTGAAATCAATCTCAAAGCAGTGAGACTGAAGAGAAAAACAACTAGGACTGCAGGGAGGAAAAAAAAAAAAAAGGAAAAAGGACAAGCTCAGACCCGAACTATTCTAAATACAATCTTGGCCCAACCCCTTCCCACCTCTTCCCTCTTTCTCTTGCCCTGACCTCAGGTTACCCACGTGCTTGAGAGGCTCCTAACTGGGTAGTTCCTTATCTCCCTCCTCCTCTTTCCAGCCCTTCTGGACTCCAGGTGGCTTCATTACTGCACAGGAAAATATTCTGAATCAAGCAGTCCTAATCACAACCTCTGTAAACCATCTCTATGGGACCAAACCATCCTAATTGCAACACTCACCTGCCCCAGTGCTCAACCCCCCCACCCCCCACTTACTCTCTTCACACTTTTCTTCCAACCCACTCCAAGTCTTAAAACATCGACTGTCAGTTGTTTCCATGGAGTTGAATTCTACTCTCTCCCTTGCTCTTTTTTTTTAATGCAATTTTATTGAGATGTATATTCACATACCATATATACATCCAAATTGTTCAATCAGTGGTTCACAGTATCATCATATAGCTGTCTGTGTGTCATCACGATTGATTTTTGAACATTTTCATTACTCCAAAAAAAAAAGTAAAAATAAAAGTGAAGACACCCAAAACATTCCATACCCCTTTCCCCCCATTATTTATTTATTTATTGTCTCTTTTTTTTCTTACTTATCTGTCTATATACTGGATAAAGGAAGTGTCAGTTGCAAGGTTTTCACAATCACATGGTCACAAATTAAAAGCTATATAGTTATTCAATCATCTTCAAGAATCAAGGCTATTGGATTACAGTTTAACAGTTTCAGGTATTTCCTCCTAACTACTCCAATGCACCAAAAACTGAAAGGGGTTATTTACATATTGCATAAGAATAACCTTTAGAATGACCTCTTGGCTCTATTTGAAATCTCTCAGCCACTGAAACTTTATTTTGTTTCATTTCTCTTACTCGTTTTGGTCAAGAAGTCTTTCCCAATCCCATAATGCCGGGTCAAGACTCATCCCTGGAAGTCATGTCCCACATTGGGGGGAGGGCAGTGGGTCACCTGCCGAGTTGGCTCAGAGAGAGGCCACATTTGAGGAACAAAAGAGGCCCTTTGGTCTCTCCTCTGCTTTTGCAGCCCCTGAACAAACTCAGCCTTGCCTGTTTTACATTGTTTGGGGCAGTTTTTCTTTGACACTACCCAGGAGATATCAAACCTAAATGGAGCTCAGACCTGCAGGCTGAGAAGGAGCCAGCCATGCAGAGGGCAAGGGGAAGAGCGCCCTTTTTAAAAGGAGAGTAGAAATTTTTGATCAAACAGGAAAAATAAATTACATCAATTTCATGCTACAGGGGAGAGCTATAAAAGGTAAAATGATAAACTGCATTTAGTGAAGGTAAAACTCAAAATTGCTCCTATGCTTTTACATTAATAAACATTCTTACAATTGTATATTAACAAATATAGTTCATTACATTAATCAATATAATGTAATATTATAATGACTAGATTTTAATAGCCTTGTTCCCAGCCATGCACTGCAAATTTTTTGAAAGCAGGAACTGCTTGGAACTGATACCTGTAAATTAAATTAAATTAAATTCAGCAAATGTACAACTGAATGCATACTATAATTGAAGGCACTTTGCTAAGTGCTGTAATACAAATCTTCCTTGCTCAAGAAACCTTCAGAGTGTAGTGGAGGGAGTAGACATATGTAAATGGCTAGCGCTGACTTACCAAAGGAACTCTAGAATTACAGATATAGTACTAGGTACCCTGCAACCACTTAGTAAATAAAGGTCGTTCACTGATTTGGCATTTTCTGAGCATATACGTCATATCATTCCGTGTGTGCGTGTGTGTGTGTGTGTGTACTATATTATTATTGTTGCTATTGTTACTATTACTCAGGTGCCAAAAAATATTAGCATGTCTCCAAAGGCCAACTCTTCTTACAACTACCTGCATGTTCTCTAACCCTGTGGTACACACTTTCCTGCCTTTCTGAGACTCCCCAAAGAACTCTTCCCCTCCCCCATTGGTCTTTTTCATGGCCTCCCACACATATTTCCTCAGCGTAATGGAGCCTCTCCCTCTGGAAAATTTAAATGACACTTTCTACAGATTTGCAGAATGTTAGTTGTGAAAGAAATATTAATATTTCCCAGGCTTTTTCATAGAAATTGGTATTTGGACTGCATACCAATATGCATACAGTAAAAATAGATGGGGAGGTTTGTGGCTGGATGCGGTATGCCTGGGAGCTCCAGTCCTCCAGAAGTCAGAGGGGGCCAATATTTCTGCATGGCTGTGGCCAGGAGTAAGACAATATTAACAACTTTTCCTGCACAGGTACTGACAGTCAGAATGGACCCTGGACTTGGGCTTGGCCATATAGTTGCAACCAGCTGACTACCAGTTTGCTCTAGGCTGTTCTTGTTCCCTTAGTGTTTCTTGGCATACCTGTTTGGAAATACTGTCTTAGAGATTGCTTAGCCCAGCCCTACAGTTTTCAAAAGACAAAACCACAGCACAAATACTTATCCAAGGACACATACTGAATCTGGGTTTCCTTCTGCCAACAGGGTGCTTTTACAATGCTCTTAGTCCAGGGTTCCCAATCTCCTGTTCCTTCGTTCATATTGTGCCCTCTGTCTAGAAAGCCCACCATTCTATAGTTCATTCCCCTTCCAAGGTCCCCTCTTGGTAAACTTCTATTCATTCTGCAAAGCCCAATTAGTTTATTCATTTGTCTAACCTTCCCTAATCATCTTGGGCAAATAATCACTCCCTCCTCTTTTACCCATTCTCTCCTTTTTCACCATTGTTTTTAAAATCTCCTTTAATAAGATGTAACTAGCATTCAATGAAATGTGCCAATTTTAAGTCTATAGCTCAACAAGTTTTGACAAATATATACGCCTGTATAACTGCCACCACAATCAATATATAGAATATTTTTATCTCTCCAAAACGTTCCATTATACCCTTTTACAGATAACTAACCCCTACCCAAACCCTAGCCCTAGGCAAATATAGATCTGATTTCTGTCACCATAGATTGGATTTGTGTTTTCAAGAATTTCATATCAATGAAATCAGACGATATGTTCTGTTTTGTGTCTGGCTTCTTTTGCTTGGCATGATGTTTTTGACATTTGTTGATGCTGTTGTGTGTATCAGTAGTTTGCTTCTTTTGTGGCTAATATTCTGTTGTATGAATAGATCACCACTTGTTTAACCATTCACTGTTGATGGATGTTTAGGCTGTTGCCAGTTTCTTTTTGGCTATCAAGATGAAGCTGCTATGTACTATCACAGTGTTTTGCATTGACTTGTATTTTAGCACTTTTCATGTCAACTGTACTTATGATTTATCTGTGATTGAAGAGAACTAAAACTAGAACCCTAGGTTTCTGATTCTAAGATAATGCATACAAATTGCTCAGCACAACTATGGCAATTGCTTAATATACAAAGCTATTATTGTTATAGTTCTTTTTAGCTGGGTGACCATGTGTTAAGTTACCTAACTTGACTCTCAGTTTCTTCATCTGTAAAATGAACAATTCCCAGGATCTCACCCACCATGCTGGTACCCACTGTGAAAGTTATCCAGCAATCGTGAGGGGGGATGTTCTCCCAGGGGCCAATTAAATCATGGTGGATAGAGGTGCCTTGAGACTTTTTGGGAGTGATATTGCTAAACCATTTCAGGGCAAGGAGAGCTTTAGGAGGAGGGCTGCTGAAGACTAGATCGTGTCTGTGAAATAAAAAAATACAATAAAGAGGCAGTGGGAAGCTGAGGAGAGATGTATGTGGGGAGTGGTAGGTATAATAATGGAGAGTTACATGCAGAAATACATATGTGGGACAGAACATTCATTAAATTTCACAGAGTGTATCTAGGATAGACTTAGGTGCTGAAGTAAGTAAATCATGGTGATTCTCCCCAAATAATTTTGGTTTAGAGCTAAGGATACCCTGCCAAGCTCAAGATTGCACAAGCCTTTTCCCACAGCCCTCTGCTAATTGAATTAACCCCCTTCTTGGCAATAAGGGAGTTTTCCGAAGAGCTGACGGGAAGGATTGATTTTATACATTTCATGATTTGGCTTTCCAGTTGCTTTAGGCTTCATGCCTTGGCTCAAATTTTTCTTTCTTTTAGCTACTCTCTCTTTTCATTTTACTGTAATGGTTAGTAATACCTGATTCCATTACATGCTGGAGGCCCTCCAAGAATAGTCTTCTGACTGATACTATGATTGCTGCTAATTCATACCAAAAAGGGCTCTGTACCAGGCTGGTACACTTTTATAGCGTCCTCTTATATTTTGCAGTTCCAACTTCAATGCCAGTGGGATTTAAAACACTTGAGGTGGAAAGAGAGCATTGCTTTCAGTTTTCCAGAATCATGTATGTGCTAGAACCAAAGCCAACAACAGAAAAAAAGCACAGTCACAGAATGAAAGTTTGTCTTCCCCTCCCTCTCTGTCCTTTACTCCCAATGAGTCTACTCACTTTGAAAGCTTGCTCTGCCTCCTTTGTCTGGTGCCTCTACTTCCAAATTCTGAACCTTCTTTGCAATCCCCAATGATAATCTCTCCTTTGTGGCCCATTTCCTTTTCATTAAATTCATAAATATCTAAAAAGTGCATTTCTGACTGCTGAGGTAACTCTATCATAGGTTTAAATATAGGTTAAATATTTCATAGCTATAAAGTTCCTTTGGAGAATAGTATTTACCCCAAATGAGTGACTCCTAGCTGAGAATTTCAGATAATTTGACACCTCTGCAGTGGCTCTATTTTGGGATGTTATCTTGGGTTTTCTTTACATCACATCAATCACTGATGCTAGCAGGCATTCCCTAGCAGAATAAATAGAAATATTTTACAGTGTTTGTGACTTTGCACAAGATTGTCACTGATTTTACTTGATTATAGGAAAACTGAACAGGAACTACTTTAACTACCATAGAAATCAGAGCTGGTTATCCAGGTCTGGTGTGAAACTAGAACATGTAAATCATAAACAGTAAAATTGGATTGAGCCAATGATTTGTTCAGGATCAATTCGTTCAGAGTCATGTGAACACAGCATTTATTAAAAATGGCCCATCTAGCTTCCAGGAACAAACCGGAGCATGACTCATAAGGGAGGAAAAGAAATGTGAGATATGAAATCATCATCACGCTAAAGAGATGTCTATAACTTGTCAGAATTCACTACTGTCAACGAATAGTGGGATTTTCAGAACTTGATTGTCCTCTGAACAAAACCAGTAAGGATCAACACATGGCAAATATAGTTACACTTACAGAAACCATCTGTTTTGGTTTGCTAAAGCTGCCAGAATGCAATATACCCGAAATGGATTATTTTTTCAAAGGGGATTTATTAGGTTACAAACGTATAGTTCTAAGGCCATAAAATGTCCAAACTAAGGAATCAGCAAGAGGATACCTTTACTGAAGAAAGGCTGATGGCATCCAGGGTTCCTCTGTCACATGAGAAGGCACATGGTGAGTCTGCTGGCCCTTCTCTTCTGGGTTGGTTTCAAAATTTCTCTCTCAGATCTTATGGGCCCGCCTGGCTTCTTCTGGAGCATTTTTCTTTCTTAGCTTCTCTTACAGGATGCCAGCAAGCAGATCAAGACTCACCTTGAATGGATGGAGTCACATCTCCATGGAAACAACCCAATCAAAAGGTCCCAACTAACAATAGGTCTGCCCCACAAGATTAGATTAAAAGAACATGGATTTTTGTGGGTATATAATAGTTTTAAACCAGCACACCGTCCAGAGATGGTTTGTAAATATATGACTGCTAGAGACTCAGGAAATCCCTAACTTCTATCATCATATATCATCAAGACAGGAATACCACCAAAGAAAGCTATAGCCTAATAACTATCATAACTCAAATGTATGAATGAATAAAGAAACATTATGTTGTGTTCTGCATGGAGCACAAATAAAGTAAGAATTAGTGAGGTTTTTTTCTGGCAGTGCTATGCTGGAGCTGGCAAGTGCTGGCTTCATAAGAACTGACTGTTAAATAATCAGGTATTTTGCATTCTGTTGTTAAATTATATTGGTAGCTTAAAATTGGAGCTAGATGGGAATGTTTACACCACCAAAATTGATCATTGCTACAGATCAGGGCTTTCTTGTTTGATGGTGGATTGTTGATGTGGTTCTGTTATCAGAGAGTTGGTTTACCAGCCCATCACTGGTGAAGGCAGAGAGATTTTATCTGTCAGGAAAGCATATTCCCATCTCTCAGAGAGGTGTTTGCTTTTATGGGATTGGAATGACTCATCAGCATTGCCCAGAACCTGGATTTAATATTCCTCCAATTCCCTTTGCTTCAGGTCACCATGCAGCCTTGTGCTTATTCACTGGGTATCAGTAGATGAACTGGCATCTGGGGGAAGGGAGGAATAAGGCACACGAGGCTGAGCAGGTCTTTCATTAATATTCAAACAGAACAGCTTCATTTTCTCAAACCAAACCAAACCAAACCAACGCACAAATAAAACAGTTTCAGAAGAAAGCATACTACTGCTGAAAAACTTTTGAAAATAGTAGGTCAGAGCTCTTTGTTCCCCAGAAAATCACATCCTTTAGTGTTAAATTATTATTGTGGGCATAATTTAGCCACTTGTGAGTTTAGCTAACATCAATTAGTTTCCTATAAATTATATATATATATAATTTGATGTACTGATGGATAAAGTCAACTTCTTGACTAACCATTTTGAAGATGAGTCCCATCAGTGAAGATCTGCTCCTCTGGGATTTTTACCTGAGTAGCAGCCATCCATCCTCTCTGACAGTACTTTCTTTGATTCGATGATTGCAAAACTTTCTCTTTGCTATAAGGAAACTGGAAAATAAGTTAGTCAGGTGATCTGGCCCCAAGTTATGGGAAGTTCATGTCTTTTAAAATGGCTCCCCTTCTAATTACAAATGTGATCTTATGTTCCTTTTAAAATTTTAGAAGATTAGAACATTAAAAAATGTAAAACTAGAAAAGGTAAAATTAGAAAATAAAAATCACTTACCCACAGTTGCTATTATTTTTGGTGTATATTCTATCTATTTATACACACACACATACACATGATTTTTTTCCACGTATTTTTTCCATGATTTTTTTGAGTAACTAATGCCAACTGGCTGGGTCTTCCCTCAGTTTCCTCATCTGTAATACATGGATATGGGTTGATCTATACTAGAAAGGGCTCTTCTCTCTATAAAATTCTATACAAAAGGTAATGTAAAAACTCCAACTGAAAAAAATCAAGTTGTTCTTTTAGTAGATACTACAAACACATGGTATAATCTAAAGGAACAATATGGTATTCAACAAAAAAAATAGTCTTGCTTCCACTTCCATCCCATCCCAACCAGTTCTTCTCAAAGGCAACCATTGTATCAGTTTCTTGTTTATTTTTCAGTTATTCTGTGCATATAAAAGGATATTATAGCTTTTTGGCACAGCTAAAATATAAATGAAGACCATTCTCAGAACCAAACTCTTGACATTCCAGAAAATTCAACATTACTCTGAAGGGATGCACAGTTATTGTGAAGGGCCCATTTACCAAATGAACAGAAAAGCTGCTAATTTTGAGTGGGAACCTGAACAAGAGAAGGCTTTGTGATAGGTCTAGGCTGCTGTGGAAACTGCTCTTGTCACTTGAGCCATATAATCCAGCAAATCCAATGGTGCTAGAAGTGTTAGTGGAAAATAGAGATGCTGTCTGTAGCCTTTGGCAGGCTCCTATAGGAGAATCACAATGCAGACACTTAGTATTTTGAACAAAGCCTTCCCATCCTCAGCAGATAACTACTCTCCTTTTAAAAAACAGCTTTTGGCCCGCTACTGGGAGTAGAGACTGAATGCTTAACTATGGGCCACCACATTACCATGAGACCTGAGTTGCCTATCATGACTTGGGTGTTGCCTGACCCACTAAGTCATCAAGTTGGGCATGCAAAGCAGCACTCCATCATAAAATGGAAGTGGTATGAGACAGGGCTTGAGCAGGTCCTGAAGGCACAAATAACTTACGTGGGGATGTGGTCCAAATGCCCAAGGCCCCCACTCCTCCCACGTTACCTTCTTTTTCCCAGCCCACAGCTATGGCCTCTTGGGGAGTTACTTAAAATCAATTGACTGAGGAAGAGAAAACATGAACCTGGTTTATAGAAGGTTCTGAATGATATGTGGGTACCACCTGAAAGTGGACAACCATAGCACTATACAGCCCTTTCTGGGACATCCCCGAAGGACAGTGGTGAGGGGAAATCCTCCTAGTGGGTGGAACTTTTTTTTTTTTAAATACCAAAAAACACCAAACAAACACAAACATTCTCATTTTGATCATTTCATTCTACATATATAATCAGTAATTCACAATATCATCACATAGTTGCATATTCATCATCATGATCATTTCTTGGAACATTTGCATCTATTCAGAAAAAATAAAACAAAAGCAGCAAAAATTTATACATACCATATCCCTTACCACTCCCTTTCATTGATCACCAGCATTTCAAACTAAATTTATTTTAACATTTGTTCTCCCTATTATTTATTTTTATTCCATATGTTCTACTTGTCTGTTGACAAGGTAGATCAAAGGAGCATCAGACACAAAGTATTCACAATCACACAGTCACATTGTGAAAGCTATATCATTATACAATCATCTTCAAGAAACATGGCTACTGGAACACAGCTCTACATTTTCAGGCAGTTCCCTCCAGCCTCTCCATTACATCTTGGACAACAAGGTGATATCTATTTAATGCGTAAGAATAACCTCCAGAATGACCTCTCCACTCTGTTTGGAATCTCTCAGCCATTGACACTTTGTCTCATTTCATTCTTCCCCCTTTTGGTGGAGAAGGTTTTCTCAATCCCTTGATGCTGAGTCTCAGCTCATTCTAGGATTTCTGTCCCACGTTGCCAGGAAGGTCCACACCCCTGGGAGTCATGTCCCACATAGACAGGAGGAGGGTGGTGAGTTTGCCTGTAGTGGGTGGGACTTTGAGCAATGCCCTGGTTCTTCATTTTGCTTGGAAGGAGAAAGGACCAGAGGTGTGTCTGTATGCTGCTTCCAAAAAATTACAGAAGAGGTGTTTTAGTTTTCTAGGCTGTTCCAAGCAAATGCCAGGAAATGGGTTGGCTTAAACAATAGGAATTTATTAGCTTACAGTTTTGAGGCAAGGAAAATGTCTAAATTAGGGTATCATAAAAGCGATGCTTTCTTCCCAAAGAGTGGCTGCCAGTGATCCATGGCTCCTTTGCCACATGGTAAGGCACATGGCAGCATCTGCTGTTCTCACTCTTTCTTGCTGCTTTTGGTTTTTTGCTTCCATGGCTTTCTCTCTTTTTGCCTGAATTATATTCCATTTATGAGGTAGGATACTCCTTAATTGAAATAACCTCAACAATGGGTTTATGTCCACAGAAATGGACAAGATTTAAGAACCTGTTTTTCTGGGGCACAAATAGCTTCAAACTACCACGCTCTACCCTTTTCAGATCCCCAAAGACATGTTTTTTCCATATGTAAAATACATTCATTCCATCACAATATCCCAAAAGCCTTAAATCATTTCAGAAACAATGCTCAGTACAAAATCTTTTCAAAATTGGTTATAGGTGTGGTCCATCCTGGGGCACAGTTCCCTTCCCATCTGTGGGCCTGTGAGGCATAAAGAACAAGTTATCTGCTTTGGATATATAATGGAGAGACCAGCATAGGATAAATATTTCCATTCCAGAATGAAGAAACTGGAAGGGAAACAGGGGCCATGGTTCCCAAACTCTGCAGGGCATACTCCATTATATTTCAAGGTCTGAGAGTAAATTATACAAGGATGTTTTGTCCTCCTGGCCTGATGGAGAGGCAGCCCCTGTCCCTTCCAAGCATTTGTGTAGCAGCCATAATCTTCCCAAACACTGGGGTGAAGGCTCCACCCTCTCCAAGCACTGGGGTGATGGTCAGACTCTCTACAATTCCTGGGGCACAGGCTCAACCCTCTCAGAATACTGGGGTGGTGGCCAGACTCTCCACAGTTCCTGGGGAATAGGCTTCACCCTCTGAGAAAAGTGGAGTAGTAGCATTGTTTTTGAATAAGGGGTGGAAGGAACGCTCTCTCAAAATACCAGGGCAGACTCACCCTTTCCACAAACATAGGTGGGCCTGCTTTCTTGGTTTGAGAAAACAATTTTGGTTCAGACCTCAGCTTCCATGGTTCTGCCCTGGAAGTGATGTTTCCTTCAGTCTGTCCTTTCTCTGTCTCTTTAAGTCCTGTCTGGAAGTGGTTCTGCTCCTACAGATCTTGTAAAAACACTGTCAGTTGTGCATATAGTACAAAAGGGTCCAAACCATCAGACAGTAGGACTTTCCACAGATCCTTTTGGATAGCTACAGCTCTGATTCTGACTTACACTGAAATGGCTGACTGGTTCCATAATCAGTCAAACTTTCACACGGAGCATTATTCTCTGGGAACTCACTTTCCAGAAACTCAGAATTTTCCAAATCATCAATTTTCTGTTTCTCTGTGTCCAGGAGTTCAATTCTCAGTCTATCCTTTTCTTCTCACATTTTACTATCAGCTGCAAGGAGAAACCAGGCTGCATTTTCCATACTTAGCCTGGAAATCTCCTCAGCTAAATAGCCAAGCTTACTGCTCTCAAGTTCTGTCTTCCATCTGACATCAGAACTTAATTTTTGTCAATGTCTCTGCCACTTTGCAACAAGGATCACCTTTTCTCAAGTTTCCAATAATACAGTCATTTTCTTCTAAGGCCTCATAAGGAGTATCTTTGGCATCCATATTTCTACCAACAGTCTCTTCAAATCAATCTAGGTCTTTTCTATCAAGCATTACACAATTCTTCCAGCTTCTAACCATTGTCCAAGTCCAAAGCTGTATCCACATTTTTGGTATTTGCAATAGCAGAACCCCAGTCTGCTGGTACCAAGTTGTAGTTTCCTAGGCTTTCTAAGCAAATTCCAGGAAATGGGTTCACTTAAACAGTGAGAATTTATTAGCTTGCAGTTTGAGGCCAGGAGTATGTTCAAATCAAGGCATCATCAAGGTATTTTTCTTCCCAAAGAGTGGCTGCTGCTTATCTTTGGCTCCTCTGCCACATGGCAAGGCATAAGTTGGCATCTCCCTTCTTTTCTGGGTTCATTGCTTTCATTTTCTTGCTTCCTTGGATTTCTCTCTCTCTGTCTGAATTTCATTCTGTTTATAAAGGACTCTAGAAATAGGAATAAGACCCATCCTGATTAAACTGGGACATACCTGGGTCTTACTCCTATTAAACAAATAGGAAAAAATTTTAAAAAGTAACCTCATCAAAAGGCCCCACTTACAACGGGTTTATACCCACAGGAATGGATAAGATTTAAGAACATGTTTTTATGGAGTACATGCCCTTCAAACCAACCGCAGGAGGGAACTCTCTAATCTGTTCTACAAGGCCAACATCACCATCATACCAGAGCCAAGTAAAGATACCACAAAAAAATAAAATTACAGGCCACATCTTTTATGGATACAGATGCAAAAATTCTCAGCAAAATACTAGCAAATTGAATCAAGCAACACATTAAAAGAATTATATACCACATTTAAGTGAGATTTATCCCAGGTATGCAAGGGTGGTTCTACATAAAGGCCAGTCAATACAATACACCATATTAACACAATGTAGGGAAAAAACCCACATGATCATTGCAACAGATGCAGCAAAGGCATGTGATGAACTCTTGCACTTCTTCTTTTTTAAAAAAATATTTTATTGGGAAATCTTCATACACATACAGTCCATACATGGTATACAATCAATGGCTCATAATATCATCACACAGTTGTGTATTCATCACCATGATCATTTTTAGAACATCTGCATTGTTCTAGTTTGCTAGCTGCCGGAATGCAATATACCAAAAACAGAATGGCTTTTATAAAGGGGAATTTAATGAGTTGCTAATTTACAGTTCTAAGGCCGAGAAAATGTCCCAATCAAGTCTATAGAAATGTCCAATCAAAGGCATCCAGGGAAAGATACCTTGGTTCAAGAAGGCCGATGAAGTTCAGGGTTTCTCTCTCAAGTGAGAAGGCACATGGCGAACACAGTCA
>PVIY010009426.1:34835-72843 GCA_004026745.1 Myrmecophaga tridactyla | reverse complement strand
GTAGAACATATGGAATAAAAATAAATAATAGGGGGAACAAATGAAAAAATAAATTTAGTTTGAAATGCTAGTGATAAATGAAAGCAAGGGGTAAGGGGTATGGTATGTATAATCTTTTTTTCTCTATTATCGTTTTATTTCTTTTTCTGATGTCTTTTTATTTCTTTTTCTAAATCGATGCAAATGTTCTAAGAATTGAATATGCAACTATGTGATAATATTAAGAATTACTGATTGTATATGTAGAATGGAATGATATATTAATGTTCTTTTGTTAAGTTTTTTAATTAATAAAAAAGTTTAAAAAAAAGAAATTTGCAGCTTAAGTTTCATATGAAAGATGCAAAAGTTTCTGTGTGTGCCCTGAAAGAAAATTTTATTTCCTGTGGCCACAGACTTGGGATCTCTGAAAACCAGACCCAGACTCTGATTGGATGAGAGGCAGGTTTACAAGGTAAACTAAAATTTCAGCCTTGCAGGGTGTCTGCTGATACGAAAAGGGCATTTATTGTGAAGGAATGGGATCCTGAAAACTAGGATGAAGACATCTGGATTGAAAATGATGACTGTGGGGACATTGAAATCCTAGATTCTGCCCAGTCTTTGCTAGATAAACCTGTAATGGTCCACCCTGAGGAAACAGCTACTCCACCTCCAGCCTGCCCTGAGGAAAAGTGCACACACACACACACACCTCCAACCTGCCTTGAGGAAACTATCATCCAATCTCCAGCGGACCCTGAGGAGACAGCTACCTGACCTCTAGCCTGCCTTGAGGAAACAGCTTCCTCTACCTCCAGTCTGCCCTGAGACTAGAGTCTACCATCCAACCTCTGCCTGGAGAGATTAACCCTTCTGTGTCTGGTAAACCTATCATCACCTCCCCTGGGGAAACAGTCCTCAGTCCTCTGTCTGGAGAGATTAATCCTGTTTGACCAGATGAAACTGCAATCGAATGCCCTGAGGTAAATGGTCTGAAGGATACTTCTAACTCATTTCATGACCCACCTCACTACCCTCCTTTACTTCCAGGCTTATAACTAAACCAAAGTCCCAACAGGCTTAAAAGGTGAGGTTCAAAATGTGACCTATGAGGAGGTACTCAGTATTCCAAAAGAATTGTATGAGTTTTCCAATGTATATAGACAGAAACCAGGGGAATATGTGTGGGAATGTTATTAAGGGTGTGGGATAATGGTGGAAGGAATATAAGGCTGGATCAGACTGTATTTATTGATATAGGCCCACTAAGCAGAGATTCTGGTTTGAGGGGTTAGAAAAGGTACAAATCCATTTGGGTAGTTATCTGAAACATGGATCAAAAGGTGGCCTGCATTACTTGAGGGTGAGATGCCAGAACTGTCCTGGTATAATGTAGATGAAGGGATCCAAAGGCTTAGAGAGATTGGCATGTTAAAGTGGATTTATCATGGAAGACCTGCTCACAAACACAGAAAATGTCCAGAGGACACACCTTTTACCAGGACTGTGAGGAATAAATTTGTAAGACTAGCTGAAGATCTCTGTAGTCACCCTTCTCTATAGGTCAGATATTACTGTGGGAAATGCTGTCATTGAACTGGAATCCTTATAAACACAATGGGTATGATCAGATCCCAAGTTGGCAGAGGCCATGTGGCAGCACTTAATCACCAAAGACAAGGTAGGTGTGGCTACCATAATGGACACCAGACACAAAGCAGCAGTCAAAATAATCTGACTCATAGAGAATTATGATGGCATTGGCTAGTAGATCATGAAGTCCTTAGAAGTAAAACAGATGGGCAGTCTAATAAATTCTTGTTTGATTTATAAAAGTGGAAGAGTTCTAGGTCAAGTGAACAAGAATCTAACTTGAATTACAAGAACAGAGAGTTATAGTCCCTTAATCAATTTCCAGATTTGAGACAGTTTGCAGACCCAGAGTCCCTTGAATGAGGGGAAGACCAGGTACCTTTGGGGAAGGACCCTGTTACATTGCCAAAAATTTATACTGTTATCTTCTTCCCAACCTGCCCCAGGAAGACCTATGGCCTTTTACCAAGGCAACTGTGCACTGGGGAGAAGGAAATAATCAAATATTTCAGGGATTATTAGAAATTTGCTCAGAAGTGACATTAATTCCAGGAGACCCAAAACTTCACTCTGGTCCACTAGTCAGAGTATGGGCTTAGGGAGGTCAGGTGATCAATGGGGTTTTAGCTCAGGTCCATCTCACAGTGGGTCCAGGAACCCATTCTGGAACCCATTCTGTGGTTATCTCCCCAGTTCCAGAATGCATAATTAGAATATATGTACTCAGTAACTGGCAGAATCCCTACACTGAATCTCTGGCTCATGGAGTGAGGGCTATTATAGTAGGAAAGGTCAAGTCCCACTAGAACTGCCCCTACCTAGCAAAATAGTGAATCAGAAGTAATACTAGATTTCTGGAGGGACTGCAGAGATTAGTACCAATCTTAAGGGCTTGAAGGATGCAGGATTGACGATACCCACCACATCCCCATTCAACTCTCCTATTCTGCCTGTGCAGAAAACAGATGGGACTTGGAGGATGACAGTGGATTTTCATAAATGTAACCAGGTGGAACTCCAATTGCAACTGCTGTTTCAGATGCGGTATCATTGCTTGAGCAAATCAACACATCCCCCGGTACCTGGTATGCAGCTACTGATCTGGCAAATGCTTTTTTCTCAATGACTATTAGTGAGATAAGCCTGGAACCATTTGCATTCAGCTGATAATGCCAATAATATACTTTCACTGTCCTGCCTCAGGGATATATCAACTCTCCAGTCCTATGTCATAATCTTGTCTACAGGGACCTTGTTCATTTCTCTCTCCCACAAGACATCACACTGTTTCATTGTATTGATAATATCATATTGATCTGATCTAGTGAGCAAGAAGTAGCAACTACTCTAGACTTATTTGTTAGGGACTTGCATGTCAGAGGATGGGAGATAAATCCAACAAAAATATAGGGCCTTCCACCTCAGTAAAATTTCTACATGTCCAGTGGTATGGGGCATGTCAAGATATCCC
This sequence comes from Myrmecophaga tridactyla, assembly GCA_004026745.1. Lineage (NCBI taxonomy): Eukaryota > Metazoa > Chordata > Mammalia > Pilosa > Myrmecophagidae > Myrmecophaga > Myrmecophaga tridactyla. The sequence continues at coordinate 69,797 of PVIY010009426.1, read as the reverse complement.
TTCTAAGGTGAAGGATAAGCTGATGCATCTGGCCCCTCCTATGACCAAAAAAGGAGGTGCAATGCCTAGTTGGCCTCTTTGGATTTGGGAGACAACATATTGCTCATTTGAGTGTGCTTCTCTGGCCCATTTAATGAGTGATCAGAAAAGCTGCTAGTTTTGGGTGGTGACTGGAACAGGAAGAGGCTCTATGACAGGTCCAGGCTGCTGTGCAAGCTGCTGTGCCACTTGGACATATGATCCAGCAGGTCCAATGGTGCTGGAAGTGTCAGTGGCAAATAGAGATGCTGTCTGGAGTCTTTGGCAGGCCCCTATAGGAGAATCACAATGCAGACCCTTAGGATTTTGGAGCAAAGTCTTACAACCCACTGCAGATAACTACTCTCCTTTCAAGAAATAGCTTTTGGCCTCCTACTGGGCCTTAGCAGAGACTGAACACTTAACCATGGGGTAAGTTACCAAGTTACCATGAGTCCTGAGTTGCCTATCATGAGCTGGGTGTTGTCTAATCTGCAATGCCATAAAGTTGGGTGTACACAGCAGCACTCCATCATAAAATGGAAATGTTATATAAGAGATAGGGCTTGAGTGGGTCCTGGAGGCACAAGTTACACGAGGAAATGGCCCAAATGCCCATGGCCCTCAACTCCTGCCACAATACCTTCTCTTTCCCAGATCAGAGCTATGGTCTCTTGGGGAATTTCTTACAATCATTTGAGGAAGAGAAATCTTGGGCCTGGTTTAAAGAGGGACCTGCATGACGTGCAGGTACCAGTGGACAGCTGCAGTACTTTATCCCCTTTCTGGGCTATCCCTGAAGGACAGTGGTGAGGGAAAATCCTCCTAGTGGGTAAAATTTCAAGCAATGTAACCGGTTGTTCCATTCATTTGGAAAGAGAACTGGCCAGAGGTGTATTTGTATACTGACTCATGGGCTGTTGCTAATGGTTTGACTGGATAATCAGAGACTTAGAAGGAGCATGATTGGAAAATTGGCAGCAATTAGGTCTGAGGATAGACCTTTCTGGTGAGCAAAAAGCATGAAATACTTGTGTCCCATGTGAATGCTCACCAGAGGGTGACTTCAGTAGAGGAAGGTTTTAATAATCAACTGGATAAAATGACCCATTCTGTGGATACCAACTTCTTTCCCTAGCCACTCCTGTCATTGCTCAATGGACTCATGAACAAAGTGGATATGGTGGTCGGGATGGAGGTTATGCATGGGTTCAGCAACATGGTTCTTCCACTCACCCAGGCCGACCTGGATACAGCCGCTGCTAAGTGCCCAATCTGCCAGTACAGACACCCACACTCAGTCTCGATATGGCTCCATTTTCCGAGGTGATCTGCCTGTTACCTGGTGGCAGGTTGATTACATTGGACCACTTCTATCATGAAAGGGACAATTATTTGTTTTAATTGGAATAGACACATACTCCAGATATGGGACTGCCTTCTCTGAACACCATATTTCTGCCAAAACTACCATCCATGGACTTACAGAGTGCCTTATCCACTCTCATGGTATTTGTGCTGGTTTGAATCTGTGGTGGACCCCAGAAAAGCCATGTCATTTAATCCTCATTCAATATTACTGGGTGGAAGCATTTTTTAAAAAATTTATTTATTAATTAAAAAAAATTAACAAACCAAATAAAACACCAACACATACAATCAGTAATTCACAATAACATCACTTAGTTGCATATTCATCATTTCTTAGAACATTTGCATCAATTCAGAAAAAGAAATTAAAAGACAATAGAAAAAGAAATAAAACGAAAACAGAAAAGAAAAAAAAAAGATTATACCTACCATACCCCTTACCCCTCGCTTTCATTGATCGCTAGCATTTCAAACTAAATTTATTTTAGCATTTGATCCCCCTATTATTTATTTTTATTCCATATGTTCTATTCGTTTGTTGACAAGGTAGATAAAAGGAGCATCAGACACAAGGTTTTCACAATCACACAATCACATTGTGAAAGCTATATCATTATTCAATCATCATCAAGAAACATGACTACTGGAACACACAGCTCTACATTTTCAGGCAGTTCCCTCCAGCCTCTCCATTACATCTTGAATAACAAGGTGATATCTACTTAATGCGTAAGAATAACTTCCAGGATAACCTCTTGATTCTGTTTGGAATCTCTCAGCCATTGCTACTTTGTCTCATTTCACTCTTCCTCCTTTTGGTCGAGAAGGTTTTCTCAATCTCTTGATGCTAAGTCTCAGCTCATTCTAGGATTTCTGTCCCACATTGCCAGGAAGGTCCACACCCCTGGGAGTCGTGTCCCACGTAGACAGGGGGAGGGTGGTGAGATTGCTTGTTGTGTTGGCTGGAGTGGTTGGGAGCATTTTGATTGTTCCCATGGAAATGTGATCCACCCAATTGTGGATGGTAACTTTTGATTAGATGATTTCCATGGAGGTGTCTCCACCCATTGAAGGTAGAGTTGCTTACTGGAATCCTTTAAAAGAGGAAATATTTTGGAGAGAGTCCCTTTGGCAGAGCCATGAAAAGCCAGCAGATGCCATAATGTTCACCACGTGCCCTTCCAGTTGAGAGAGAAACATTGAATATCTTTGGCCTTTTTTTTTTTTTTTTAATTTTTAAATTAATTTTTAAATTTTTGAACAAATATGACAAGAAAGAAACACAAACATTCTTAACATATGATCATTCCACTCTACACATATAATCAGTAATTCATAATATCATCACATAGTTGCATATTCATCATCATAATCATTTCTTAGAACGTTTGCATCAATTCAGAAAAATAAATAAAAAGTGACAGAAAAAGAAAAAAAACGAAAACAGAGAAAAAAAATTATACATACCATACCCCTTCTTCGGCCTTCTTGAACCAAGGTATCTTTTCCTGGGTGCCTTAAATTGGACATTTCTATAGACTTGTTTTAATTGGGACATATTCTCAGCCTTAGAACTGTAAACTTGTAACTTATTAAATTCCTCTTTTTAAAAGCCATTCTGTTTCTGGTATATTGCATTTTGGCAGCTAGCAAACTAGAACAGTATTCCACACCGTATTGCTTCTGATTAAGGAACCCACTGCATAGCAAATGAAGTGTGAGAATAGGCACATGCTCATGGAATTCTCTGGTCTTACCATATTCCCCCTCATCCAGAAGTAGCTGGGCTGATAGAATGATGGAATTTTTTTTCCATTCTACATATATAATCAATAATTCACAATAACACCACATAGCTGCATATTCATCATCATGATCATTTCTTAGAACATTTGCATCAATTCAGAAAAATAAATAAAAAGACAACAGAAAAAAATTCATACATTCCACACCACTTACCCCTTCCTTTCTTTTTTAAATTTATTTATTTTTTATTTATGATACATAACCACATACAAACACAAACATTCTTATCATATGATCATTCCATTCTTGTTATATAATCAATAACTCACACTATCATCACATACTTGTATATTCATCATCATGATCATTTCTTAGAACATCTGCATCAATTCAGAAAAAGCAATAAAAGCAGACAGAAAAAAATTCATACATACCATACCCCTTGTCCCTCCCCTTCACTGATCACCAGCATTTCAATCTACTAAATTTATTTTAACATTTGTTCCCCCTATTATTTATTTATTTTTAATTCATATGTTTTACTTGTCCATCGATAAGGTAGACAAAAGGAGCATCAGACTCGAGGCTCTCACAATCACACAGTCACAGCGCGACAGCCATATCATCATACAATTATCTTCAAGAAACATGGCGACTGGAGCACAGCTCCATGTTTTCATGCAGTTCCCTCCAGCCTCTCCATTTCGTCTTGACTAACAAGGTGATATCTATTTAATGCATAAGAATAACCTCTAGGATAACCTCTCAGCCACTGATACTTTATTTTGTCTCATTTCACTCTTCCCCCACTTTGGTCAATAAGATTTTCTCAATCCCTTGATGCTGAGTCTCAGCTCATTCTAGGATTTCTGTCCCACATTGACAGGAAAGTCCACACCCCTGGAGTCATGTCCCAAGTAGAGAGGGGGAGGGCAGTGAGTTTGCTTGCTGTGTCAGCTGACAGAGAGAGAGAGAGAGAGAGAGGCCACATCTGAGCAACAGAAGAAGCTCTCTTGGGGGTGATTCTTAGGCCTAATTTTAAGTAGGCTTAGCCTATCCTTTGAGGGATTAAGTTTCATATGGACAAACCCCAAGATTGGAGGCATGGTCTATTACTTTGGCTGTCCCCACTGCCTATGAGAGTATCAAGAATTCTCCACTTGGGGAAGTTAAATTTTCCCCCTTTCTCATCATTCCCAATAGAGGACTCTGCAAATACTTCCCTATTTACTGTTCAGATCTCTCTGGGATTTATCTGGGCATCACTCTGGACAAACCTACAAAAGCTCATGCCCTACACAAGGTACCAAGTACTGTGGTGTTCAGGTAAGCTGTCCACGTAAGTTATATTAGGAAATGCACTAGTCAAAATATAAATTTTGTATCAAATAAACATTTTTTGCTTGTCTCACATATACATTAAAGTTTTAAAATATTAATTACCATCTATTTTCAACACCCTGCATTATTGACATTCCTTTGTTTTTCCTCATGCAAAAACATTTTTAAATTTGCACATTTAGTCACTATCATTATACACTCTAGGCATTCCTAGGTTATACCATCTCAGTCTTTACTGTCTATCTTTCCTTCTGATTTCCTTTGTTCCCCCAGGCCTCCTCCATCATTCTTACATTCAGCTGCATTCAGTGTTCTAACATTATTGTTTACAGTTAGGTAGTATTGTGTTATCCATTTCTGAATTTTTAAAATCAGTCTTGTACAATCTGTATGCCTTCAGCTCCAACTACCCAATATCAATCTGTTCTAGTTTACTAGCTGCCAGAATGCAACATACCAGAGATGGATTGGCTTTTAATAAAAGGGGATTTATTTTGTTAGTTCTTCAGAGGAAAGGCAGCTAACTTTCCACTGAGGTTCTTTCTTACGTGGGAAGACACAGGATGGTCTCTGCTGGCTTTCTCTCCAGGCCTCTGGGTTCCGACAACTTTCACTGGGGTGATTTCTTTCTGCATCTCTGAAGGCCTGGGCTGAGCTACAAGTGCTGAGATGAGGTAAACCGAGCTGCTTGGGCAGTGCCACGTTGAACTCTCTCATTTAAGCACCAGCCAATTAACTCAAACAGGCACACCTCTTAGCCGACTGCAGAAGTAATGAACAACAGATGAGGTTCACGTACCATTGTCTCATGTCCACAGCAACAGAACTAGGCACGTTCACCTGGCCAAGTTGACGACTGAATCTAACTACCACACTACCGTATTTCTATCTCCTGATGGTCTCTGTTACCAACTGAAATTCTCCAAGTTCATTTGTTAATGTCAGTTCATATCAGTGAGACCATACAGTGTTTGCCCTTTTGTTTCCGGCTAGTCTCACTCAGCTTAATGTCCTTAAGGTCCATCCATGTTGTTACATGCTTCATGACTTTATTCTGTCTTACAGCTGCATAATATTCCATCAGATGTATATACCACAGCTTGCTTAGCCACTTGTCTGTTGATGGACATTTTGGCTGTTTCCATCTCTTGTTAATTGTAAATAATGCTGCTATAAACACACGTGTGCAAATGTCCGTTTGTGTTCTTGCCCGCATGTCCTCTGAGTAGATACTTAGCAATGGTATTGCTGGATCATATGGCAATTCGATACATAGCTTCCTGAGGAACCACCACACTGTCTTCCACAGCAGTTGTACCATTTGACATTCCTACCAACAGTGGATAAGTGTGCCTCTTTCTTCACATCCTCTCCAGCACTTGTTGTTTTCTGTTTTATTGATAATGGCCATTCTGGTGGGTGTGAGATGATATCTCATTGGGTTTTGATTTGCATTTCCCTAATAGCCAGGGAAGTTGAGCATCTTTTCATGTGACTTTTGGCCATTTGTATTTCCTCTTCTGAGAAGTGTCTGTTCATGTCTTTTGCCCATTTTGTAATTGAGTTGTCTGCCTTTTTGTTGTTGAGTTGAACTATCTCTTTATATATTCTGAATACTAGACCTTTATCTGATATATCATTTCCAAATATTGTTTCCCATTGTGTAGGCTGTCTTTTTACTTTCTTGATGAAGATCTTTGATGCACAAAAGTGTTTAATTTTGAAGAGTTCCCATTTATTTCCTTTTTTCTTCAAGGCTCGTGCTTTGGATGTAAGGTCTAGGAAACTACCTCCTATTATAAGATTGATAAGATATTTCCCTGCATTTTCTTCTAACAGTTTTATGGTCTTAGATCTAGTGTTTAGGTCTTTGATCCATTTTGAGTTAACTTTTGTATAGGGTGTGAGATATGGATCCTCTTTCATTCTTTTGCATGTGGACATCCAGTTCTCTAGGCACCATTTATTGAAGAGACTGTCCTGTCCCAGGTGAGTTGGCTTGACTGCCTTATCAAAGATTAATTGTCCATAGATGAGAGGGTCAATTTCTGAGCACTCTATTTGATTCCATTGATCAGTATATCTATCTTTATGCCAGCACCATGCTGTTTGACCACTGTAGCTTCATAATACACCTTAAAGCCAGGTAGCATGAGGCCTCCAACTTCATTTTTCTTTCTCAGGATATTTTTAGCTATTTGGGGCACTCTGTCCCTCCAGATAAATTTGATTATTGGTTTTTCTATTTCTGAAAAGTAGGTTTTTGGGATTTTAATTGGTTTTGCATTGAATCTGTAAATCAATTTAGGTAGAATTGACATCTTAATTATATTTAGTCTTCCAATCCATGAAATGGCCCTTCCATTTATTTAGGTCTTCTATGATTTCTTTTGACAATTTCTTGTAGTTTTCTTTGTATAGGTTTCTTGTATCTTTAGTTAAGTTTATTCCTAAATATTTTATTCTTTTGGTCTCAATTGTAAATGGAATTTTTTTTCTTGCTTTCCCCCTCAGATTGTTCATTGCTAGTGTATAGAAACACTACAGAATTTTGAGTGTTGATCTTGTAACCTGCCACTTTGCTGTACTCATTTATTAGCTCTAGTAGTTTTGTGGTGGATTTTTCAGGGTTTTCAACATATAGCATTATATCATCTGCAAACAGTGAGAGTTTTACTTCTTCCTTCCGAATTTTGATGTCTTGTATTTCTTTTTCTTGTCTAATTGCTTTGGCTAGAACTTCCAACACAATGTTGAATAACAATGGTGATAGTGGACATCCTTGTCTTGCTCCTGATCTTAGGGGGAAGTTTTCAGTTTTTCCCCTTTGAGGATGATGTTAGCTGTGGGTTTTTCATATATTCCCTTTATTATGTTGAGGAATTTCCCTTGTATTCCTATCCTTTGAAGTGTTTTCAACAGGAAAGGGTGTTGAATTTTGTTAAATGCCTTTTCTGCATCAATCGAGATGATCATGTGGTTTTTCTGCTTTGATGCATTGATATGGTGTACTACATTAATTGCTTTTCTATGTTGAACCGTCCTTGCATACCTGGGATGAATCCTACTTGGTCATGGTGTGTAATTCTTTTAATGTGCTGCTGGATTTGATTAGCAAGAATTTTGTTGAGGATTTTTGCATCTATATTCATTAGAGTTATTGGTCTGTAGTTCCCTTTTCTTGTAATATCTTTGTCTTGCTTTGGTATGAGGGCAATGTTGGCTTTGTAGAATGAGTTAGGTACCTTTCCCTCCTCTTCAGTTTTTTTGAAGAGTTTGATCAGGATTGGTACTCATTCTTTCTTGAATGTTAGGTAGAATTCAAATGTGAAACCATCTGGCCCTCGGCTTTTCTTTTTTGGGAGATTCTTAATAACTGATTCTATTTCTTTACTTGTGATTGGTTTGTTGAGGTTGTCTATTTCTTCGTGAGTCAATGTTGGTCACTCATACCTTTCTAGGACGTTGTCCATTTGATCTACATTGTTGAATTTATTAGCATAAAGTTGTTCATAGTATCCTCTAATTACTTCCTTTATTTCCGTGGAGTCAGTAGCTATGTCTCCTCTTCCATTTCTGATTTTATTTATTTGTATCCTCTCTCTTCTTCTTTTTGTCAACCTCGCTAAGGGTCCATCAATTTTATTGATTTTCTCATAGAACCAACTTCTGGTTTTGTTGATTTTCTCAATTGTTTTCATGTTCTCAGTTTCATTTATTTCTGCTCTAATCTTCATTCTTTCTTTCCTTTTGCTTGCTTTGGGGTTAATTTGCTGCTCTTTCTCTAGTTCTTCCAGGTGGACAGTTAATTCCTTGATTTTTGTCTGTTTTCTTTTTTGGCATAGGCATTTAGGGCAATGAATTTCCCTCTTAGCACTGCCTTTGCTGCATCCCATAAATTTTGATATGTTGTGTTTTCATTTTCATTTGCCTCGAGATATTTACTGATTTCTCTTGTAATTTCTTCCTTGACCCACTGGTTGTTTAAAAGTGTATTGTTGAGCCTCCATATATTTGTGAATTTTCTGGTGATTTGCCTATTATTGATTTCCAGCTTCATTCCTTTATGATCTGAGAAAGTGTTTTGTATGATTTCAATCTTTTTAAATTTATTGCGACTTGCTTTGTGACCCAGCATATGGTTTTGGAATGATCCATGAGCACTTGAGAAAAAGGTGTATTCTGCTATTGTGGGGGTGTAATATTCTATAAATGTCTGTTAAGTCTAGCTCATTTATTGTAATATTCAAATTCTCTGTTTCTTTATTGATCCTCTGTCTAGATGTTCTGTCTATTGGTGAAAGTGGGGAATTGAAGTCTCCAACTATTATAGTAGATGTGTCTACTTCTCTTTTCAGTGTTTTCAGTGTTTGCCTCGCATATTTTGGAGCATTTTGGCTCGGTGCATAAATATTTATGATTGTAATGTCTTCTTGTTGAATTGTTCCTTTTATTAGTACATAGTATCCTTCTTTGTCTCTTTTAACTGTTTTACATTTGAAGTCTAATTTGTTGGATATTAGTATAGCTACTCCTGCTCTTTTCTAATTGCTATTTGCATGGAATATCTTTTCCGAACTTTTCACTTTCAACCTATGTTTATCCTTGGGTCTAAGATTCATTTCCTGTAGACAGCATATAGATGGGTCCTATTTTTTAATCCATTCTTCCAGTCTATGTCTTTTGATTGGGGAGTTTAATTCATTAACATTTAGTGTTATTACTGTATGGGTAGTACTTTCTACTACCATTTTGCCTTTTGGATTTTATATGTCATATCTCATTTTTCTTCTTTTTACGTTTACTGATAGTCTTCATTTCTATACTGTTCTCCACACTTCTCTCTCTCCTGTCTTTTCTTATCTGTCTCTAGTGCTCCCTTTAGTATTTCCTGCAGAGCTGGTCTCTTGGTCACAAATTCTCTTAGTGATTTTTTGTCTGAAAATGTTTTAATTTTCTCCTCATTTCTGAAGGACAGTTTTGCTTGATATAGAATTCTTGGTTGGCTGTTTTTCTTGTTTAGTATTTTAAATATATCATTCCACTGTCCTCTTGCCTCCATTATTTCTGCTGTGAAATCTATGCATGGTCTTATTGGGCTTCCCTTGTATGTGATGGATTGTTTTTCTCTTGCTGCTTTCAAGATTCTCTCTTTCCTCTTTGACATCTGACATTCTGATTAGTAAGTGTCTTGAAGTACGTCTATTTGGAACTATTCTGTTTGGGGTACACTGCACTTCTTGCATCTGTAATTTTAAGTCTTTCATAAGAGTTGGGAAATTTTCAGTGATAATTTCGTCCATTAGTTCCTCTCCTCTTTTTCCCTTCTCTTCTCCTTCTGGGACACCCACAACACATATATTTGTGCACTTCATGTTGTCATTCTATTCCCTGAGTCCCTGCTCATATTTTTCTATTCTTTTCCTTGTATTTTCTTTTTGTTTGTCAGATTTCAGATGTCCCATCCTCCAGTTCACTAATCCTATCTACTGCCTCTTGAAATCTGACATTGTAGGTTTCTATTGTTTTTTTCATCTCTTCTTCTGTGACTTTCATTTCCATAAGTTCTTTGATTTTTTTTCAGACTTTCAATTTCTCCTTTTTTTCATTCCTTGCTTCTTTGTATCCTCCCTCAAATCATTGATTTGATTTTTGATGAGGTTTCCATGTCTGTTAAAATATTCTGAATTAATTGTTTCAACTCCTGTATCTCATTTGAATTGTTGGTGTATTCCTTTGACTGGGCCATTTCTTCAATTTTCCTAGTGTGATGTGTTATTTTTTGCTGGCATCTAGGCATTTAATTACCTTACTTGGCTTATTCTGTAGATTGTTTTCATATTTTTTTCCCTAGGATTTTCTTGCTGGATGACTTTGTTGTCTATTTGTTCTTTGACATTCAGTTCAGCTTATTCTAGTCCTCTAGCTTAGGTTTTGTTTAATAGACCAGAATTTTTCAGTTTTCTTTTTTTCGTTTCTTGCCCTGCCTGTATGGTGCATTTCCCCCACCCCTTAGGAGGGTCTACTTAGATATTATAGACCCTAGTAAGATTTTCCCAACCAAACTGGTCTCCTCTCAGGAGGAAAGAGTCAACTGTGTCAGTTTGCCCTGAGGGTGAGACCCAGCAGATAAAAGACTTTCCTATGAAGTCTCTGGACTCTGCATTTTTTCCTGTCCTGCCCAGTATGTGGCACTTTTCTGCCTGTGGGTCCCACCAGCATAAGGTGATGCAGTACCTTTAACTTCAGCAGACTCTTCCTGCTGGGGGAGTGGTGGAGACAGAGGAGAGGTTGTAGGCTGGCTTTAATCACTTCCCTTTTCCAGACCCTGGGGTCTGAATTCCCTGAGGGAGGAATTCTACCTGAGTTGGGCCCCACCCCTCTCCTGGGGAAGGCATAGGCTCCAGACTAGCTCTCAAACAAGCCTGTTTCTGCCTATGCCTGGGGCATTTGAGCCCTAGAAGTCTTGTAGCTGTATCCAAAGAGTAATCAATCCATAGAAACACAGACACAAAAGAGGAAAAAAATATCCTTTTCAGAGCAGGACCCCGTTCCTTGGGTTTGCCAATCAAGAGCTTAAGTTGGTATGTTGCTCTGTGTATCTCCAGGTCCTATGTGCCCCCTCCTTTCCTGCAGGCCCCAGACCTTTTCAGATCCAAAAAAACCTGTTTTTTTTTTCTTTTTTCTTTTTCTGTTACCCCACCCCTTCTGCTCAGGAGCAACAACCAGGAAACAACAACAACAACAACAACAACAACAACTCTGCTTTTACACAAGGTTCAGCTGAGCTGAGGGCCTATTTTTAGTAGTCAGAATTTGTTAATTAATTCCACAATTGGCGTTTGTTTGTGCTTAGCCCCTGCTGCTGGTGAAGTCCCTTTCCTTTCCCCTCTGGGAAGCAGCCTGTGGGAGAGGGGCACCGGTGCCGTGGCTTGGGGGAACTCATGGTTCTGGGTTGGACTCGCATCCAGTCCGGCTGGTCCAGACTGGGGTACACTGTGTGTCCGGTCACTGACGTGGCCCCAGCAGTTGTTTTGTACTGTTCCAGGCTATTTACTAGCTGTTCTGGTGGATGAACTAAATCCCACATGTCACTAAGCCGTCATCTTGGCTCCCTTTTGGAATGGTCTTTTGAAGACCCAATCCTGGTGCCACCTAGGTGGTAATATTCTCAAGAAGCCTGAGTATGCTCTGAATCCATGTCCACTCTGTGGTGATGCTTTTCCCATAGCCAGGATTCTCGCGTCTAGGAATCAAAGGGGGAAATGGGAATGGCACCACTCACGATCACCCCTAGTGAACCACTAGAAAAATTTTTGCTTCCTGTCCCTGTAAGCTTAAGTTCTGGTGGTCTGTAGGTCTTAGTTCCAAAAGGAGGAGTGGTCCCATCAGGAGACACAACAATGAAACCATTGAACTGGAAGTGATGACTGACAACTGTCCACTTCAGGCTTCTCACGCCTCTGAATCAACAAGCAAGGGAGGGGTTTACTGTACTCGCCAGGGTGATTAATCCTAAATATCAAGGGGAAATAGGACAGTGAACTATACAATGGAGGTAAAGAAGAGTTTGCCTGGATTGCAATAGATCCCCTAGGGCGTGTCTTAATACTTCTATGCCCTGTGATTAAATTCAATGGAAAACAGCAACCACACAATCCAGACAGGACTACTAATGGCCCCAAAACATCAGGAATGAAAGTTTGGGTCACCCCCACCAGGAAAAAACAACGTCCAGCTGGTGCTTGCTGTAGGTAAAGGGAACATGGAATGGGTAGTGGAAGAAGGTAGTGATAAATATGAACTATCACCATGTGACCAGTTACAGAAATGAGGACTGTAATGGTATGAATATTTCTTCTTTGTCTTGTTAGGAGTGTTTTGTATTAGTACATAAAGCAAATATCTTTATTTTCCTTTTTATCTTATCCTCTTTATCATATAAGTTGTACTGTTCATGTTATAGTATTTATGTTATAGGATATCAAGCTTAAGAGTACATATTACTCAAGGACTTGCACCCTATTCTGGAGAGATTTAGTGTATTTCTGGTTGTACTCAGGACAGCTGAGTATTGTTAAGTGAAAAATATATTTTCTATTTAAAGATTAAGTGTGGTTTTAGGTGATGTGTATAGCTGCCAGGTCGACAAGAGGTGGATGTGATGGTTAGGTTTATGTGTCAGCTTGGCAGTACTTGGTGTCCAGTTGTCTGGTCAAGCAAGCACTGGCCTCCTAACCACTACTATAGGGACATTTCAGGAACTTAAATCAATTGTTGATTGCATCTGTGATCATCTAAAGGGAGTGTCTTCCGCAATGAGAGACATTTAATTCAATCAGTTGAAGGCTTTTAAGAGAGAGGTGACAGCTTCAGCAGTCAGAAGAGAGAACTTTCATCTCTACTTCAGCTAGACAGTCTCTCCTGGGGAATTCATCAAAGACTTTCAACACAGTGCCAGCTTGCAGCCTGCCCTATGGAATTTGGACTCATGCACCCCCACATTTGCATGAGACACTTTTATAAAATCTCATATTACTTACAGATGTCTCCTGTTGGTTCTGTTTCCCTAGAGAATCCTGACTAATACTGGAAAAATTAGCATATCTTCACAGTGACTATAGATCATAAAGATAAATTTTAGTTATGATCATGAAAACGGGGTCTTTTGTGTTTTAATAATCTGCCAAAAAAAAACACCAGACCTCAAATCAAGAAATATGAGAATGTGGTCAAAGTGAATCTGTTTAGGTACAAAGTTCTTCCCTGTTTCCTATGACATGAAGAGGCCAGTTTCTCTATTCATGCCTTTCTCAGCAACTTCAATACTAACCTTACTAACCCACTAATTGAATTGTCCTCTTAACCTCTCTCAGTCTCAAAATGGAACCAACCCCACCTCACTTCTATCTCTCCATCATCCATCTTTCCTATTCTTGCCCCAGAACTCTACTGGAGCTTTAGCCAGCTCCAAATCTTTAGACCTAATTAGCCTGTGCTCTTTATTAGTTCTAAGCAATTCCTATTTCGGGGGCTTCTCAGCTCCTTTCAGCTATGGAACCAATTCTAAGCCTTCATTCTCCTCACCCCCAAAGCTACAACTCACATCTCAAACTGTCCCTCAAGAAATAGATATCTTATTTATCTTTCCTTCCCTTCCTTACCAGTGCTACTATTTCCTTCCTTATTTGAAATTTCTTCCCTATGCTATCTGGCTGCACATTAACTTGTACCCTGAACCCATAGTCTACATGTTTCTTTAATTAAGCAGTTCTTATTCCATTATTGAGCCTCTCTTTCTAGCATCTTCAGTCTCTTCTTTGTTATTAGCTCCTTCTTCTCTGCTGTTGATAGTTTATAGGTCTTTTATGTTTACCATGTTCAGGTTTGCCTTTGCTCGACCTTGCTTCCTCATCTAAGTTTAACCCTATTTCTCTCACTGAAAATTTTTATTTGCATTTTCTTTTTGCTACCATAACAATTTATTCCTTCACCCATTAACTGATTCTTCTGAGGCTATCCTAACATTGCATTTCATTCACCCTTTTTCATCTTTATGTTTAAATGCCTTTTCCCTGGAAATTTGTGATAGTATAGTCCACCCTGATTTTCTGACCATATCCAATCAAATTGCCTTCATCACCATGTTTCTATCTATCCCTCTTTCTGAGACTTCTTGCACTGTAAACATTTCAGCATTCCTGGTCTCAGCAGACTCCCCAAACTGAATCTCCAGCCCTGAATATTTTGGTCTGTAACCCCAGTCCACTATATTTAACCTCCAAAGTGAGGCACTGATTATTTTCCCTTCATTTTACATGAGAAATGCTGGAACCAGCTTTTACTTCTCTCTATGTTACATGCAGTGTAAAGAACTATCTTGATTCCATTACTCAACAATGGCAGAGTGGTCTTTTTTGAAACATATACCTTATCATGTTAAACCCAGCTGATCGCTTCAATAGCTGAATGTTGCTCTTAGGTGAATGATGAACTCCTACAGTAGCTCTACAAGGCTGCCAATGATTTGACTTTCCCTTATTTCTCCATCCCATCTCACATCACAAATTCTCCCCACTCCACCACCCTGATTTTCTACAGTACTTGCAAACCAATAGTTTTCTCTTGTAAACCAGCAAATCTCACTTGCAGTCAAGTTCCATTTTAGACAAGGCAAGCATTTCTACAGTTCTCCACAGGCCAGAAGCTCCCTCTATTGTCTTATATGTCTACCCGGTTCTTGCAGGCATCTGAATTTTTGACTCTTGGAAAGACATAGTGTGGTAAGGCACTCAGGGTTGTCATCAGACCTTAAAAACACTGAGTGCTCCTGCCATGATCCTCACCATAAACTGTTTCCTCTTCCTGAACTGCTCTGTCTTCCCCTTTTCTCAGTTAAGCCCTATTCATCTTTCATTTCTGGGTTCACGTATCACTTCCTTAAGAAAGTCTTCCCTAACCTCCTTATTTAGGCCAGATCCTTATTTTATGCTCTAATATAATTATGTTCTAAATCTCCTCTCAGAAGTACTTATCTCAGTTTCAATTTTACATCAATTTCTTATTTGATTAACATTTGTTTCTTCCATTAGAATGTAAGCTCCTTGAGGATAAGGATCAAGTATATAGTCACCATTGTAGCTTTGAGGCCTACTAGCCTGTATAAGAAATACTTATTTCACATACAACATACAACAACTGTTAAAGAAATTGAAAAAGAGATCAGGCTTCAATTATAGACAATAATGTAACCAATCAGGTTGGCATTAAGGTATTTCAGAATACAGGGGTAAGGAAGACATTCCTGTATTTTAGAACTTCACCTCCACTATAAGACCAAAGGCAGAAAAATTTATTTTGTCCAGAGCCTAAATTTTCTGTAGCACATAATCTAATTCAACTTCTCTGGATAGATCATTTAAACAAACCAAATACAGGGAGCCCAGAATGGGAATGAGGGCCTATAATCCTGTATAGCTTAATGTAATGCCTGGATACATCCCAGAGTATGTTCAGCAGATAATTAAAAAGTATCGGCAAAGTCCCTTGAGGGATGGGAGAAAAAATATGGAACCATTAAACTTTACCTACTGGGGAAACCCCTAACACTGTCTCAAACATTAAGGACTCCCAAGTCAATAGGTCAAGCCCTTGATCTTGAGCCTTGCTCTTGTGAAACTTATTTATATAGCAGATAAGATAAGACTACCTATAGTTATGCCTTAGAATTACTTCCAGAAAACCTCTTTTGTTGCTCAGATGTGGCCTCTCTCTAAGTCCAACTCTGCAAATGAAAACATTACCCTCTCCTCTATGTGGGACATGACATCCAGGAGTGAAAATCTCCCTGGCAATGTGGGAGATGACTCCTAGGTATGAGACTGGCCCTGGCACCATGGGATCAACAATGCCATACTGACTTAAAGAGGGTAAAGAAGTGTAACAAATAAGGTATCAGTGACCGAGACAGCTCAAGTAGAGTCGAGAGGCTACTCTTGAGGCTATTCTTATGCAAGCTTCAGCTAGATATTGCTACCTTATCATTGTTCACCAAACCCCAACCAAAACCATTCCTGCCAACTTGGAGCTTATGTGAGATTCTACAAAGGTTCAATGCACTATGATTACATTCCAGAAAACTAAAACCTCCAAATGGATTCTTTTTTTTTTTAAATTTTTTATTCCAAATGGATTCTTGGGCCAGATAAGTCCTGAAACCAGAGGGGCCAGACTCTCCAAAAATATCACCAACTAGTACCATCTCCCTAGCCCATATTATTGACAGCCCCTTCCAGCATGAAAAAGATAGAATGGACATAGCCGAAATGCCCCTAAAGATTGGGAGAAAGATTAAAGGAGATGGTGAGTTACACAGAGAAAGTAGGGTTTAACAAATGAGTATGATTGCTGAATTGTTATATTGATATTTCCTTAAGTCTCCAGTGTCTTGGAGCAGCTAGAAATAAAAACCTAAAATTGTGGAATTGTAACCCATACCAAACTCTGAAATTTGTTCTATAACTAATTGTTGTGGTGTTCTTTGAAATTTATTGCTATTTTGAATATATTTTATTTTTCACAATTAAAGAAAATGTAGGAAAAAAAGAAATGCCTATTGAATAAAGTGAATAAATTCAGTTCTCTACAAAATAATTTCTAGTTCATTGCTGTATTTAATTATAACTACATTAAAAGAGATGATGTAGTCCTCTTCTAGAATATCTTTCCCCTACAAATGCTTGAAGAAGGCCTTCTTATTTTTTTTTTTTTTTTTTTTTTTGCGTGTGTGGTTGTGCTAGTTTGAAGCTATTTTGTACCCCAGGAAAGCCATGTCCTTTAATCCTCATTCAATATTGCTGGGTGGGACCTTTTTGATTGTTTCCATGGAGATGTGACCCATCCAATTGTGGGTGGTAACTTTGATTAGATGGTTTCTATGGAGATGCATCTCTACCCCTTCAAGGTGGGGTTGCTTACTGGAGCCTTTTAAGAGGGTACCATTTTTTTAGTGTTTCAGATCCAGACAGAACCAACAGAACAGGCAGAGCCCTAGGGAAACCTTTGAAGAAGAAGGACAGAGCCTTCTTCATTCTTACGAAATGAAGAGAGAAAACTAGCAGACCTTGTCACGTTCCTTTCCGGCTGAGAGGGAAACCCTGAACCTCATCGGCCTCCTTGAACCCAGACATCTTTCCCTGATGCCTTAATTTGGACATTTTCACAGCCTTAGAACGACTAAACTTGCAATTTATTAAATTCCCCTTTTTAAAAGCTGTTCCGTTTCTGGTATATTGCATTCCAGCAGCTTTCAAACTAGAACAGTGGTAAAATACCATAGCATAAAATTCACCATTTTGATCATTTTAAAGTGTACTATTCAGTGGCATTTAGTACATTCACAATCTTATTTCTTAAGGCTCAGCTCAGGAATCTTGTTTTTCTTGATCTCCCGATCTCTCCTGTAGAACTGGTCTCTTCCTTCCTTGTACGTTGCAGTACTCTATGCATATCCTTGAAAGAGCACAGATAACTGACAAAATATACTCACTTGTTCGTAGTTGCATTCTCTCTTACAAAGTCTTCGTAGGAATTTTATCTAACTTTTATATCTTCAACTTCTAACATAACGCCTGGCACATAGTAGGTAGATAGTAAGTGTTCATGGACTGACTTGCTCTGCAGGTCTAGGTCTTAGCTGCACATACAAAGGGAGAATGAAAATAGCACCTACTATGTGCTGAGTCCTGTGGTAGGTCCAATGCCTGAATTATCTTATTTGATCTTTATGTGATATCTTGGGGAAGGGGGTATCATCCAAATTTTATAGATTAGAAAATAAAGCTCAGATATTTAGCAAATTCTTAAGGTCACTTGCTTCATAAGTGGGAAAACAGACATTCGTCCTTCTGTTTGTTTTCACTACTCTGTGTTAAAAATTTAATGCATAGATTTAGTGGGCCGTAGAAAAAGATTTGGCTGGGAAAATGTTAGCTTTTACTTTTAAAAAATACCCAATCACTTACTTATTATCTTCCTTTTCTGCACTGTAATTACACCAGCAATATAACTTCTCTCTGTATTTTGTGCATCTCAAATAGACTTATTTTCCTCACTTTTTTTACACATCCAGAGGTGTGACACATTCATGGTGTTTCACTTATGGATGTGAAAAACCTGTCAGATTTTTCAGCTGCTTACCAACCCATGTCATACTATCTCTGCGTGATCCTATCAAAACTATCCATTCAGATGCCTTTGTTTTGTTTTGGCAATTGTTTGAAACTGTCAAGTGTCAGCTTCCAAAAGTCATGGTTCCATTTACAGGACATGTATGTAATGACTCGCTAATGGAAATTTTGACCTATAGAGTCTAGACTGTATGTAGTATGAAGGGAATTTTAAAAATACATAAAAAATTAATCTATGCACAGCATTAGAACTATCTATTTCTCAATTTTAAAATATGCTATACCTTAAACTGTAGCTATAGATCGTTACCATTTTGCTGTTTGAAAATGACCAATGTGTTTTCTAAAACTTGTGTAATTTACTTTCAGTGTTAGTGCAGAAGTGTCATATATGTAAGCTGCATGTTAGACACTTGTCTTTTTTAAGAAAACGAAAAAATTGTATTGATGTGAAGTATATCACTTTTTCAACTATGAAAGTAATCATTCAACAACCATGCTTGGTAGTCTGGTGTCTGTTAAGGTAGGAGAGTGGTGGACAGGTAATTTATGCATCTATCAACAGTGCCAAGATATCAAGAAGGGGGAAATACATTTTTACCCAAACGTTAAAAACTAACTAACTAACTAACAAAAAAACCCCAATCACTAAAGCCAAAACAGAAGAGAAACCTGAAGCCTTTTCCTACAATTCCTGGTTTCCTGATCAGCCTTTGCTTCATGTTAACAAACTTTCCCCAACTGTCTGGTACACATTAGCTGGGGAAATATGACCTCATAACAATCTAAGAGTACTTAATATAATTTCAAGAGTTGAAAATAAAGGGCTTATGTTTATCTTATATAATTTCTTAAGATATAATTACCTAAGGTAAAAAAATATAACCAAAGCATGCTTTTAAAAAATCAAACCATATAAAAGAGGATAAGATGAAAAGTAAAACGTACATGTCCCCATTCATCATCCATCCCACTGCCCAGAGGTAATCACAACTGACAGCTTATCCTGTTTCCTTCCAGAAATTTTTATAGCATTTCTTCGGATACACTAAAATACCGTACTTTCTATGTACATAAAATGAAAAGATGTTCTATTTCATGTAACATTGCATACATTTTGTCTATGAATGAATTATGTACTAAAGGAACAAAGACCTATATTCTGCATGGGCTAAGTTATTTATGACCCTGAAGTTTTTTAAACTAATAAGACATCTGTGATGTGTCTTATTTATTTATAAGTCTTATTTATTTATCTGTGATATGTCTTATTTATTTATAAGTACCAGGAAAAAGACATGCTTTTTCCTGGTACTTATAAATAAAAATTAACAATCTGTGGTCTAAAAGAGGCAACATAGTAGAAGACCTGATGATAGGTCTAAGACAGTGTAAATTAAGATGGCACTCTGATTCTTTCCTACTTCATTGAATGTTAATTATTGTAATTTTTTCCTCCCCTGATGGCCTGGTGACCACTGACAAAATATGGTCTGCCTTTCCTCTCGTGTCCCCACATTTTACTTTCCGTATATATTACAGTTATCTTACTGTTAGGTCCACATCTGTCTTATGAAATAGTAAGTTCTTTGAGAGATAGCATTTGCTTTTCTCCCTTTGTCAGCCTCTGCTAGATATTCTAATAGTGATAGACAGAGTAAGAAAAGATTTTTCTTTAAGTAAATACACCATCATTTATCATTTATTCAATGTCAAATGATACATCCAGTGAACGACACAGATAAGCTCTTCACTGAGCTTACATTCTGGTGGGGAGAAACTGACAATAAAAACATTTTATACATAATATAAATTTTATATACAACATTTTATTTTATATACACACAAACACATGCACATATTTTACTTCCACAAACACCTGGGTGATTAAACCACAGAAATTAATTATCTCACAGTTTTAGAGGCTAAATATCTGAAATCAAGCGTCAGGAAGGCTATGATCCCTCTGAGGTTTAGAGAAGAATCCTTCTTTGCCTTTTCCAGCTTCTGGTGATCCCAGACATTCCTTGGCTTATGACAGCATTACTCCAATATGTGCCTTCTGTCTTCTGTTGTCTTGTGGCCTTCTTCTCTATGTATCTCTGTGTATCTGTCCTCTTGTCAAATGGACACTATTCATAGGATTTAGGGTCCACCCAATCTAGTGTGAACCTTATCTTAAATTAATTACATCTCTAAAAAGGGTACATTCTGAGATTCCAGGTGGACGTGAAATCTAGGCAGAACTATTCAACCCACTACATATGCAGTGCTGATAACGACTATGAAAACAATTAAAATTAAGGCAGGGAAAAGAAATAGTGAGTAGCTAGGGTTGAGGGTGCAGAGATGGTATTAAATACTATACACAAGATGGCCTCCTTGAGACGATGACATCTGAAGGTGTAAAAAACTGAAGGAGAGGAGGGAGGGGGAGATTTATGTGAACCCTTTAGGGAAGGAGCAGTACCAGCAGAAGTAATAGCACATGTAAAGGCCCTGAGGTGAGCATGCCTGGTGTTTAGGAGGAACAACGAAGAGGACAGTGTGACTAAAGGTAGTCCTAGCAGTTGAGGCCAGAGCTATAGCATGGAGCCAGTGGGCAACTGTAATGATTTGAACTTTCTCTGAGTGAAATGGGAAGACATTTAAGGGTTATGAGACTAGGCGTGACAAAATTTGTCTTAGGCTTAAAGGATTGCTTTGACTGCCACATTGACAACAGACTGTAGGGGGCAAGAAAAAGCAGAAAGACTAATAAGAAATTACTCAGGGGGTGGTGCAACAGTGGCTCAGTGGCAGAATTCTCATCTGCCATGCTGGAGACCTGGGTTTGATTCCCGGAGCCTGCCCATGCCAAAAATAAACAAAAAACAATTTAAGAAATTACTCAGGGTTTATGAACTGAGATAAGGAGTTGCCATTTTTGAAGTGAGAGAAGATTATGGGTGTACTATATCTCTGAAGAAAGATGAGAATTTAGTTTTGCATATGCTAAATAGATTCTGGTAGATAACAAGATAGTGATGTCAGAGACATGAATCAATAGAGTTTGGGGAGCAGGTGGTATAAGGACAACAGAATGGGGTCATCAGGATATACCTAGATGGTATTGAAAAGCATGAGGCTGGGTGAGAGTAAGTGTAATTATGGAAGAAATGTTCAGCAGCCCAAAGACTGAGCTCTGGGGCACTCTAATATCTGCAGGTTACGACTTTAGGAATAATCAGCAGAATAAGTAGAGAACAAATCATTAGACGTTTAAATCATTAAACTTGCCAGCTAATATTTTATTTGTTACTATGGTAAAATACATGTAACATATTTTGTTTTAGCTATTTTAAAGTGTACAATTCAGTGACACCACAATGCAATCACAATGTTCTACAACCATCACCACTATCTAGTTACAAAACAGTTTCATCACCCCAGCAGTAAAGCCCATAACCTAGTAGTCCCTTCCTATTGCTCTCTCCCTAGCCCCTGGAAAGTACTAATCTGCTTTCTATATCTATGGACTTGCTTATTTGGACCTTTCAAATAAATAAAATAATATATGGACTTCTGTGTCTGGTTTCTTTCACTTAATGTAACTTTTCAAGGTTCATCCATGTTGTAGCATAGATGAATTCCTCATTCGTTTTATGGCTGAATGTGTTAGGGTTCTCTAAAAGAAACAGAACAAACAGGAGAAATCTGTAGATACGAGATTTAGAAACGAGTCTTACGCAACCATGGGAATGGAAGAGTCCTAAATCTGTAGGGCACGCTGTGAAGTTGGCAGCTCTGATGAAGGTTCTGGGTGAACTCCACAGGAGAGGCTAGTAGGCTGAAGAAGCAGGGAAAGATTCTCTCTTCTTTCTTAAGACTTCAACTGATTAGATTATCTCGTTGTGGGAGACCCGCCTTAGTTGACATAATGACCCACAGATGTGATC
Source organism: Myrmecophaga tridactyla (assembly GCA_004026745.1). Classification (NCBI taxonomy): domain Eukaryota; kingdom Metazoa; phylum Chordata; class Mammalia; order Pilosa; family Myrmecophagidae; genus Myrmecophaga; species Myrmecophaga tridactyla. Next base: position 47,695 of record PVIY010009426.1, on the reverse strand, counting down.
AACTAATGACTCAATACACCAGCTTTCCGGTTTAGCGACTAACCACGAAATATTCTGTGGTAAGTCTCAGGCCAGTACTTGTCTGACCAGACAACTGGGCATAATGAGTTGGCCAAGTTGACCAGAACCTAACCATCACATATAGATATACTATATTTTGTTTAACCATTCATCAGCTGATGAACATTTGAACTGTTTCTACCTTTTGGTTACTGTAAATAGTGCTGCTATGAACATGCATATACACGTATTTGTTTGAGATCTGTTTTCAGTTCTTTTGAGTAAATACCTAGAAGTGGAATTGGGGAATCACATGATAATTCCATGTTTAACTTACCAAGAAACTGCCAAACAGTTTTCCACAGTGGCAGCACCATTTTACATTCCTGGTAGCAATATACAAGATTCCAATTTCTCCACACTCTTGCCAATACGCATCATTTTCTTTTCCTCTTATTAATATTATGGTAAACCTGTGCTTATAAAGTGATGTCTCACTGTTGTTTTGATTTGAATTTTCCTAAAGACAAATGACATTGAGCATATTTTCATGTACCTGTTGGCTATTTGTATATCTTCTTTGGAGACATGTTTATTCAAATTCATTTGTCAGTTATAGTTTATGTCGTATTTCTATCCTTGATCTGGATTTAAATTTGGAGTCAGGGGACAACTAACTCTTTGTGATAAAGTAAAGTGATAAAGTAAACCTGTAAGATGTATCTCACTGAGAACAGAAATTAACAGAAAGGGATGTACCAGCACAGCCTACAGGACAGGGGAAAATGCAAATTAGCATTAGGGAATTGCAGCAATTTTGCTGGTTATATAAAATATAAACTATTTTTCTTGTTGGTACTTAAAAAAATCCTAGGGAGCTTTTGAGTCTTCAGATTAGACATGTCAAATATAATTAATAATATATTTAAATAGTTCTGATATCACAAAATGTTGAGAATTGAAAACATGCGGGAAATATACTTGAAATCCGGATTCAACATAGTGATTGAATGTGCGAGAAACCCTTGCAGAGGGAAAGGGGATCAGTGTCAGTAACAGGGAAGTTTGGAGCAAGTATTAAGGTAAATTATAATAGATAATTTCTGAACTAGAAGATACACGTTCAGAACTTTGGCAAGAAAGAATAGGAATAATGCTTGCACAAGTTAGAAGTGATGAGGGGCTCACAGTAAGAGAAAAATGTAAGAGGTAATTAAGAAATAGAGGTTTGGAATGCAGTGGGGGCAGTGAAAAGGAACTGGGACTTTCCTAAAAGTTTAGAGCAGAAACTTAGGGTTGGTGGAGAGTTGATGGACAGCTCAGTTGAAGGCCACCAACAGATTCAGAAAGTCCCGACAAGGCATAAGTGTTGTGTAATTTGCAGAGCCTCAAGGAAATAACTTCAGGGGTTAGCAATATTTCTTTGGCAAAGGCAGTGGTGGGGGCGGCGGCCTAAGTGGGGCCTTGAGATCTGAGATGGCAGAGCTGATTTGGTGGAAGAGGGAAGGAAGTTCAGAGGTGCTGAAAGTTGGTCTGGAAAGGGTGGATCTCAGAGAAGTCAGAGAACAGCTCAAAGGGCGGTTACAAGGCAACCGGCAGGGAAGGGGGCAGGGGGCCGGGCTGCTCTTCCTGACGTGGTGGGTTTTGGAGGGACCCTCTCGCTGGCCACACTTCCCTTCTTCGGTCTAAGCACCAGGGGCCTGGAAAGAGACGCGGGGAGTGGGGGCGTGGGGTGAGGCGGAACAGAGGAGATGACAGGACTGGGTGACTCCGTCTTCGCGTCCGGGACCCGGTCCCAGCCACGCTCCCCGGTGCCGAGCCTGGTGCCCGGGTTCCGTGCCGGGGGCGGTCTCGAGCCGCGGTCCACGCCACGCCCCCTGCCTTGCGCCATCAGTCAGCGCCGCGCCGCGCCGTGCGGCGAGGGGTTGTTCGCCTCCGCGAGCGCGGCGTCCGGCGCTCTGTCACCGCCCGCTCGGGCCATGGCTCGGATCTGTGATTTGTAACTTTGGGACCGAAGCTCCCGACACAGCCACGGCCGTGATGGCGGCGGCGGCGGCCCTGGCAGCGGCCGACTCCCCTCCCGCGATGCCGCAGGCGGCTGGGGCCGGAGGGCCCACGGCCCGCCGAGACTTATACTGGCTGCGCTCCTTTCTGGCCGGAGGTGGGTTTCGGCTGGGTCTCCAGGGCGGTGTATGGCAGGATCCAGGCCAGGTCGGGCGCAGGATCCGGAGACATTCTTGGACTCTGGCTGCTGCAGTTCCTCGCCAAATGTTTGCCCTTACCAGCCGTAACCTCTTTCAAACAATCACTCGACTAGTGACAGCCTGGTCACTAGAGTCTGAGGTTCTCAGGGAGCCGGGTGCGGGGTGCAGGTGGAAAGACTGGACCAGCACCCATTTTCCAGGGTTAAAATAGCAGGGAAGAAAAGCAAGATCCCTTACAAAGACCCCAGGGTTTCAGTGAAACATGCCAAGTCCCCATTTCTTTTATGAATATAATGGGTGACCGAATGTAGAATTTGATTTTGCTGTTTACTTAAAGGGAAAGAAATACTGGAGACCAGCTTTTGAAAGATGATTGGGAAATTGTGCAAAACTGTCTGCAACCAAAACTGATTCCAGTTATTCTAGTAAACTGTGCCACAGTTGACAAGTGGTTGGTGGAGCCCTGCTATTGCTATGACTGTGAGGCCAGAAGGCTCATGCTGTCTCTAAGGAATTTCTTCTGCCTTCCCATAAATAAGTGTTTCAGTGTCTAACCTCCCTTAAGTGCTTGTTTGGGTTGTCATCACTTAGTAACTTGTTAGGATGGGAATTTTAAAAAATTCCACATTAGAAAGCACTTATAGAAAATAATATCTGTAGACTGCAGTAATATTAAGAATTTAATTATTTTGTTCTGCTGACAGAAAGGGCGGACATTCATATGAGTATTGGTGTACACCCGAAAACAAAACAAAAATCCCCGCCTTCCTGGATTTTACCTTGGTTGGGGAGCTGTGAGTAGAAAGACTATAAACAAAATGAAGAAGTAAATTGCATAGCATGTTTGGTGGAGGGTAAAATTAGGAGAGGGCCTGGTCTGTTCAAAGAATATCAGAAAGACTTGTGTGGCTGGAGCCATTGCAGGTTTTGAGTAAAGAAGTGACATGAAATGAATGACATGTTTTGAAAGGATCACTGGTGTTCTGTTGAGAATAACTATAGGGATGCAAATATGGAAACAGGGATGATGGTGGTGATTTGGATCAGGGTAGTTGCAGTGGAGGAGGTGAGAAGTTGTGAGATTCTGGATAGAACAGACAGGATTTTTCAGTCAGATTAGATGTGAGGTGAGGAAGAAAAGTTAAGGGTGACACATTTTGGCATGAGCGACTGGAAGGATGGAGCTGTCACTGATTGAAATAGGGAAGGGTTTAGTTGGAGCAGCTTTTGTGGTGATTTTGGGGGGAGATGAAGGGTTTAGTGATGGACAATATTACTTCTGTGCTGCAATTAGATGTTGAAGTGGAGTCTTGGTGAAAGGTAGCCAAGGATAGCAGCTGGAACTCTCATGCAGTGCTGGCGTGGTGTAAATTGGTACAGGTGCTTTGAAGAACTGGTTGAGCCGTCATCTGTGAAGCTGAACATTTGTATCCCACCTGATTCAGCAGTTCCATTCATAGATAAATACCAATGTATATATTTCTGTTCATATCTGCAATACTCATAATAGCCTAAACCAGGTGCAACCCGAAGGTCTGTCAATACTAGACTGTATAACTAAAATATGGTATAATTATGTAATGAATACTATGCAGCAAGGAAAATGAATAAATTCCTGTCACTTGCAACAACATGATGAATTTCACATTAGAAAAGGACTTCTAAGGGGAACATTCCATTTCTTTTTCTTTTTTTTTAGGCAGTTTTATTGAGATATATTTACATACTGTGCTATTCATCCAACATATACAATTAATGACTTTTAGAATAATCACAGAATTGTGCATTTATCGCCACAACCAATTTTATTACTTCAAAAAGAAAGACTCTATAACCCTTAGTCATCTCTCAAATCCCTCTATCCTTCCCCAAACCTGTGTAACCACTAATCTAATTCTGTATCTATAAATTTATTTATATTTACATTTTACATTAATATAATCATACAATGTATAGTACTTTGTGTCTGGTTTTTTTTTGCTTAGCCTAATGTTTTTTAATTGTTATTATTGTTTTGTTAACTTTTAAAATTGTATAATATAGCATATATACAAAGCAAAGAAAGGAAAAGCAATAATTCTCAAAGCATTCTTCAACAAGTAGTTTAAAAATTATTGTTTTTTTTATTAGAGATGTTGTAGGTTTTTACAGAAAAGTCATGTAAAAAGTACACCAGGGAGGGCGGTGTGACAGTGGCTCAGTGGCAGAATTCTCTCCTGCCATGCCGGATACCTGGGTTCTATTCCCAGTGCCTGCCCAGGCAAAAAAAAAAAAAAAAAAAAAGTACACCAATGAATGTTCCATTTCTTGGTCTGGGTGGTACTTACATGGGTGTGTTCACTTTGCAGTAATTCATTTAGTCTCATGCTTATGATTTATATATTTTTTCCATGTATCTTAAACTTTAATACACAAAATGTATTAAAAAGAGAAGGTGATATGAGATAGCAAGTACAGGAAACACTGCAAAGATATCTTGATTAAGCTGCACATTTTTTAGGATCTTGCATAATTTAAAAAAAAATTTATTGAGGCCTAATTTTATATAGTAAAATTCACCCTTTTTAGGCATGCATTCAAGGAGTTTTGAGAGACACATAACAACCACTGAAGCAAGATTTAAAATAGTTCCATCGCCCCAAAATATTTCCCCCTTCCCTTTGAAGTCATTTCCTTCCTCTCATCCCTACCTCCTGGCAGCCTCTGATCTGGTTTTTATCACTATAGTTTTACTTTTTCCAGGATGTTACGTAAATGGAACCACACAATGCATGGTCTTTTGAGTCTGGCTTTATTCACTTAGCAAAATGCATTTAAGTTTCATCCATGTTACATGTATCACTAGTCTGTTCCATTTTATTGCTAAGTAGTATTTTATTGTATGGATTTACCAGTTTTTACCTGTTGATGAAAATTTGCTTTGTTTCCAGTTTTTGGCTGTCTGAAAGAAGTGGTTTGTGAAAAGTTGCCATCAGGTCTTTGTCTTGTTATATATTTTTGTTTCTCTTGGATAAATACTACCTAGGAATGGGACTATGAGGTCTTAGGGTAAACTGTTTTTTGAAACAGTTTCTTATTTTTCAAACTGTTTTCCAGAGCTCCTGTTCCATTTTGTGTCCCTACTTCCTTGTCAGCACTTGGCAGAGTCAGGATTTTGTGTGTATATATGTGTGTGTTTCCGTTCTAATAGGTGTTTAGTAGTCTCTAATTGTGGTTTTAACTTGCATTTCCCTGACCAGTATTCCTGAGCATCTTTTCGTGTGCTTATTGGCCATCTGTATTTCTTCTTTTGTAAAGTGTTGGTTCAAGTTTTGGGGGGAGTTTGCATAGTTTAAAAAATTGTGTAGGAGTACTAGGTCCAAGTGCCATGAAAAAATTCTCAGTCCTCAGTCTTCCAGTCCTTAAAAAAATAATCTTGGATAGATGAACTGCCTCAGTTTTCCAGTCCTTAATGGGGTAATAAGAATATCTACATCATATAGTTGTGAAATTCCTGTGAAAGCCCTGGTACAGTGCCTGCAGATTTAACTCTTGGCCTGAGTGCCTGGTATAAAAAGTAAACACTCAAGCTAGTTGCCTATTATTGTTTGCTAGCTATGACCTTGGGCAAATCTCTCAACTTTACTCAATCTCAAATGGAAGATAAAAGTTGCTTGACCTAACTCAGTGTACTGTTGTGATGATTAATTGAGCCATAAAGTACTATGATAAGCAAGTTAAGATACTATTAAAAGAGGCTACATACTAAATGTATGTGGACTTTGATTTTTGTCTTATATGCAGCAAACATTTGTTGAGTGCCACTGTAGGTGAGGCCCCATACTGGTCTTGGGATATTGTAGTGAGAGAGACTCACAAAGTACCCTCTCTCTTGTGCCTTCTGAAATGTGTTTTCAATGGTAAAGAGTTTAATGTAATTATAGAAGATGCGTAAGGAATGTTTTATCCACTTTCTTATAACAGTAACAACTTGTTTTACCCAGTGTTTACTGCACGTTTAGTACTTTATAAAAATATATTATCTCTTACAAGCATGCTCAGTAACTTAGGCTAAAGCCCAAGTATGCAATTAACTACTCTGCAATCATCCACATGTCTGCACAGTGGTATATAGTAGTGACTGAATATTTATTGTTGAATGAATAGACATATGACTGAATCCTTCATGGGTGTAAATAAGTTGGTTGTTTCAATGAAAAAGTTATCCATGAAGAAAGGAGGCTATTTCAAAGATAGCCTCACATTTGAATTAATACTTTCCAATGTCTCCATAACCCCATTTTAGCAAGCTTCCCAGAGTTGATCAGATATTAGAGGTCTGAGTTACACTCTTCAAATTTATTTTTACGATTGTCATGGTTAAATATTAAGGTATAGAAATTGGGGACCAATCATCTGCCTGTCCCTGCTCCTAGGCACTTTTATCCATGGGGATCCAGTTAGTGATCAGAATGGTTGCTGGCTGAACAAATAAAAGATTTCTATCTGCAAAGAAATGGTATGTAATTTCTTTCTGACTTTTTAAAAACTTTTTTAGGTATTGCTGGATGTTGTGCCAAAACAACAGTTGCTCCTTTGGATCGAGTAAAAGTTTTATTACAAGCTCACAATCACCATTACAAACATTTAGGTAAGTTGATAGATGCTAAAGAAAAAAACGAACAAAAAACATTAGCCATCTGCTGGCTTGGTTTCCAGTTGTAAATTATGATAAAAAGAGGACGCAAAAAATTCAAATTTGGGGACCTATTTTGCAAAGAATGTATCTCATCCATTTTAATCTTATCATTTGCAATAGTGAATATATATATATAGATAGATAGATAGATATAGGTATTTATCTGTATATCTATAAAATCATTTTAGGGTGCTGATATTCTCTAAACCAAAATCTTGGAATCCTCAAAGTAAGTGTATTTGTTTATGGAATAAGCTAGTCACATCCTTCACAGACACACAGAACAATTCAGGTTCAGTTTTTTTTTTATAATCCTGATTAGTGTTGGAGATAAGATTTGATAACTGTAAAACTGAATTAGTCACTTTTGTAAGCACTTAAACAATCCTTCCAGAAACCTTAGCACAGGTGAAATCTAATGGCAGTTAGTAGTGTATGAATAAACTATTATTAAGGAAAACAACAAGCCCTTGTTCCTTACAAACATAAAATTAGCCGCTAAATTAACGTGAACATTGTAATAACGTACTGTTCTAGTTTGCTAGCTGCCAGAATGCAATATACCAGAAACAGAGTGGCTTTTAAAAGGGGGAATTTAATAAGTTGGTAGTTTACGGTTCTAAGACTGAGAAAATATCCCAATTATGACAAGTCTATAGAAATTTCCAATCAGAGGCATCCAGGGAAAGATACCTTGGTTCAACAAGGCCAGTGAAGTTCAGGGTTTCTCTCTCAAGTGAGAAGGCACATGGCAAACACAGTCACAGTTTCTCTATCATCTGTAAAGGCACATGGTGAACACTGTCAGGGTTCCTCTCTCATCTGAAAGGGCACATGGTGGACATGGCATCATCTGCCAGCTTCTTCCCCTGGCTTCCTGTTTCATGAAGTTCCCCGGGAGACATTTTTCTTCTTCATCTCTGGCTGGTGGACTTTGCTTCTTGTGGGTATGTCGCTCTGCTCTGCTCTCTCTGAATCTCTTTCTCTAAAATGTTTCCTCTTTTATAGGACTCCAGAAACTCATCAAGACCCACTCAAATGGGTGGAGACATGTCGTCACCTAATCTAGTTTAACAACCACTCTTGATTAAATCCATCTCCAGGGAGATGATCTGATTACAGTTTCAAACATACAGTATTGAATAGGGATTATTCCGCCTTTATGAAATGGGATTTAGATTAAAACATGGCTTTTTTAGGGGACATACATCCTTTCAAACCAGCACACATGCTATGAATGGAATTAGATCTTTTTACAGCTTTTTGTATGGGAGTGTGGCAGTATGTATCAAAAGTGTTGAAAAGGTATATACTCTTTGACTTTGCTGATTCTAGAATTCCAGTTCTAGGAAGTTACCTTATTTCTGGGAAGAAATCAGACATGCTCAGTGATGTATATACCAGGATCAAAACATTATGTATGTTAGTTTAAGAAAAAAAATTTAAACAATCCCAATATTCAATAATGGGAAATTGTCTAAATTAAGTTTTAGTTTATCTATATTATAGATTATTTTGCAATCATAAAAATGTTTTAATGTGAAATAAGATTAACTGATGGGACATTATTAATTAATGATTATAATACAATAGTTAAATAAAAAACAACTATACAAAATGGTTTAATTGTATTGCATTTTATATTAATAAGCAGGTGCTTAGATAAAAGTCTGGAAGGACAAATGCTAACATTATTAAGTGGTTGTTTCTTTTTCTTCTTTTTATCTTTTTTCCTTGTTTTTTTTTTTAAGTGGTTGATTTTGAATGGTGGGATTATAGGAACTTCCCCCCATGCAGCTCATTTGTAATTTGCATTGAATATGTTTTACTTTTGTTGTTAGGGGAAAAGGACTTAAAGGAAAAATATGTGTATGAACAGAGACCAAGAAAGAAATTAGGCCAGGGGTAACTGACTCACACCACTCTTTTCATTGCTTTACAGTTTTATGCTTTGTTAGCTAGGACTGATGTGTGCTGTGTAGCAGCATTGTATAGAAAGATGTGTAACCTTTGTCTGATTAAGAATCAATTATTTTTCCAATTGGGTTTTTCAATTTTCAAAAAAGCTAACTATTTTTAATGTATTTTACTTTCTAATTAAATAGGATTTAGAGAATCAACCTGTGTAATTTTAGGCTGTATATTAATTGTAACTAATTTTCTTGTCAATATTTTTTATACTAAATTGGTCTGTATTTAAATTTGGGGAAAAATTGCTATCATATCTTTGTCTAGCAATAATTTCTTTAGCTTTACACAATGTGCGGTTTTTGTGTAGAAAGAATCAGACCTTTGAATTTACTGAGATATTATTTAAAAACTGAAAATGAAAGAAATGATTTTCTTTTCTTATCTAATTAAGTTGAAGATGAAAAGGAGATAAATTATATTAGCCAATATCTTGGGGTGTTTTACAATAATTGAACGCATGAATGTTTGATCAGGATTGTTTTACTCCTTTAACCTCCTTCCATGCTTATATATGTTGTTTTGTTTCCTTATTTATAATCATTAGATTATATATTCACACTACATTTCTTGCTCTGAGCTGCATGCCATGCAAAATTTGAAATGAAATTCCTTCAGTGTAACAGGGAACTATTGGTATAGTATATTGAGTTTCATGTGTCTTTAAAATATAAACCTAGAATTGATGACTTTTAATTTAATTAAAAAGAATATTTGCTGTGGTAATATATACAACATAACATTTCCCATTTTCACTACTTTTAAGTGTATAATTCCAGTGCTGTTAATTATATTCACAATGTTGTGCTACCATCACCGCTATCCATTATAAAATTTTTCCATCACCCAAACAGAAACTCCGTACTCATTAAGTAATAACTCCCCATTCCCTCTCCCTACCGGTGCTCCTGATATCCTATAACATACTTTTTATTTTTCTTAATATGCATATTCTAGTTATTTCATGTGAAATATACAATAGTTGTCCTTTTGTTCTAACTTATTTTACTTAACATAAAGTTTTCAAGGTTCAGCCAAAGTTTTAAATTTTATTTTTAAAAGCATTTGACACCCCCTTTTAAATTAAGATATATTATATATTTACATACCATATATTCATCCAAAGTGTACAATCAGTGGTTCACAGTATTATCAGGTAGTGTGTATTCATCATCACAATAGACTTTTAAACATTTTCATTACTCCAAAGAAAAAGAATGAATAATAAAAATAAAAAAAAACATCCAAAACATCCTATGCCCACCATGCCCCTTATTGTTTATTTATTTTTTGTCTTTTTTTTTCTTACTCAACTGTCCATACACAGGGGAAAGAGAGTGTCAGTCACAAGCTTTTCACAGTCACACAAGCATACCTTGTAGGTATTCAGTCATCTTCAAGAATCAAGGCTATTAGATTACAGTTCAACAGTTTCAGGTATTTCCCTCTAGCTACTCTAATACCCCCAAAACTGAAAAGGGATATCTATATATTGCATAAGAATTACCTCCAGAATGACCTCTTGACTCTATTTGAAATCTCTCAACCATTAAAACTTAATCTTGTTTCATTTCTCTTATCCCTTTTGGTCCAGAAGGCTTTCTCACTCCCACATTGCCAGGGCCAGCCTCATCCCCAGTAGTCATGTCCCATATTATCAGGGAGATTTGCACCCTTGGGAGTATGTCCCATGTGGGGGGTGGGCAGTGAGTTCACTTGCCTAGTTGGCTTAGAGAGAGAGGCCACATCTGAGCAACAAAAAAGGTTCTCTGGGGATGACTCTTAGGCATAATCATAAGTAGGCTTGGCTTCTTCTCTGCAGTAACAAGATTCATAAGGGCAACCCCAAGAGCAAGTGCCCATTGTAAATTGGCAGTCCCCAATGCTTGCCATAATAACAGGTCTTTCCCAGGTATGGAAGTTTAATATTTCCACCTTTTTCCCCATCCCTCAAGGAGACTTTGCAAATGTTTTTTGATCTTCTGCCCAAATTACCCTGAGATGTATTGGGGCATCATACCAACCTGTACAAACCAACAGGATCTCACTCCCTATTCAAGTATCATTGTAATTATGGTGTTTGCATAAGTTGACCATGTAAGTTAAATTAAATAGGGTGCTTCTGAAGATACTCATTTTGTACCAAATAAACATCTCTTCCTTTGGTCTCACACAGGAGTTGACATTTTAAAATAAAGTCAATATCATCTTTTACCCTTTAGTCTGATTTATCTTAGTCCTACCAAGACCAGCTTCATTCATATCTCTAGTTGAAGTCTGGTCTTTTCTTCGGTGTTTTTAACAGTTGCTGTATGAGGTAATGCTGACTTTTGTAGCTCTCAAAGAACTGTAGCTCTGAGTCTTAGGTATCACACAAATACCTGGAGTTCCACGGAACAACCAGGTTATACTCAAAGAGCTCAGTATGTCAGAATTTAGAAATAACAGATACAACTCTGCTTAAAAGAGCTTACAATCTAGGAACCTTTACAATAGGCCTTCATCTGATGACCTATACTCGTGAATTCTATTCTCCGAGTTTACACATTGTAGTTAGTCCATATTAGTGAGGCATTATAATATTTGTCTTTTTGTTTTTTGCCTTTTTCACTCAACATACTGTCCTCAAATTTTATTCACCTTGTTACATGTCTCACAAACACTTTATTATTCACAGTGTTAACGTAAGGAACCTTTTCCAGTAATACTTTGAAAACCCTTGTCCCTTGTTCTGTTTATCTTTTTAAAGTAAAATGTGAATTTAAAAAATAAAAAGAGACTAATTCTAATAGGATTCTTAAAAAATCTTTCCTTTTTATTTTGTTGCTGATTGATTGATTGATTGTGTAATATTTTCACAAGGTTCATAATTCTCGAAGTACCAAAGCTACAGAGTTTCTATTTGGGTGATGGAAAATGTTTGATAATGGACAGTGGTGATGGTAGCACAACATTGTAAATGAATTCACAGCACTGAATTGTGAACTTTAAAGTTTTTAAAATGGGGAATGTTATGTTGTATATAGATATCACAATAAAAATTAGAAAAATACACCAAAGCCTAAATCCCCTTCACTTCTCTCTGTAGAATCAAGCACTTTTATATGTTTCATCCATTTCCTACCAGAGCTAATGTATACATACACCAGCACATACTTAAATGTTGCCAAATGTTAGTTCCTTCTAATCCTAGCTTGATAAAATGAGTAAAGATATAGGGAGGAATGAAATAACACACAGTTTGATTTAACAGATTCACAAGGAACTTTGCACCCTATAGGAATATATATATTATTTCCAAACATACTTATAATATTTGCAAAAATTGGCCTAGTGTTATGCTACAAAGAAAATCTCAGTTCAGATCCAAAGTAAAAACAGTATAGTCCATGGTTGAAGGAGAAAACTGTATTTTTTATAACTATTGCGTATTTTTAAACTATTTGAAAATAGTCAGCATCTATTCTTTATCTACCTGTTTCTTTGGATTTCTCTGTTATTCTGTTTCAGGTTAGATTTTTGTAGAAAGCAAATGTTGAATATACTTTTTCTTTTTTAACTTTTTTATTGTATAATATATATACAAAGCAAAGAAAGAAAAAAGCAATTGTTTTCAAAGCACTCTTCACCAAGTAGTTACAGGACAGATCCCAGAGTTTGTCATGGGTTACCGTATGATCCTTTCAGATTTTTCCTTCTAGCTGCTCTAGAACATAGAGGCTAGAAGGCATAAATATATTTTATCATCACAATCGACTTTTTTTTCTTTTTGTGAAAAATAACATATATATAAAAAAAGCTATAAGCTTCAAAGCATAGCACTACAATTAGTTGTAGAACATATTTCAGAGTTTGGTGTGGGTTACAATTCCACAATTTTAGGTTTTTACTTTTAGCTGCTCTAAGATACTGGAAACTAAAAGAAATATTAATTTAATAATTCAACAGTCATATTCGTTTGTTAAGTCCTGTGTTCTCTGTATGACTCCACCATCACCTTTGATCTTTCT
>PVIY010009426.1:0-34735 GCA_004026745.1 Myrmecophaga tridactyla | reverse complement strand
CAGAAAGTTACTCTAGTGCATGGAACCCTTATGGAATCTTATATGTTGCCCTATGTGTTCTTTAGGATTGGCTGGAATGGTCCTGGTTGGGTGTTGGCAGGTGTACCGGTCTGAATCTGTAGTGGACCCAGAAAAGCCATGCCCTTTAATCCTCACTCAATATTGCTGGGTGGGAGCATTTTGATTGTTTCCATGAAGATGTGACCCACTCAATTGTCGGTTGTAACTTTTGATTAGATGATTTCCATGGAGGTGTGTCTCCACCCACTGAAGGTGTAGTTGCTTACTGGAATCCCTTAAAAGAGGAAACATTTTGGAGAGAGTCCCTTTTGGTAGAGCCACGTGAAAGCCAGTGGACGCTGCCATGTTTGCCATGTGTCCTTCCAGCTGAGAGAGAAACGATGAATGTCGTTGGCCTTTTTGAACCAAAGTATCTTTCCCTGGATGCCTTAAATTGGACATTTCTATAGACTTGTTTTAATTGGGACATTTTCTTGGCCTTAGAACTATAAACTAGCAACTCATTAAATTCTCCCTTTAAAAAGCCATTCCATTTCTGGTATATCATTCTGGCAGCTGGCAAACTAGAACAGCAGTTTATGATAGGTAGCAATGTCTTGAAGCTTGCGTAAGAGCAACCTCCAGAGTAGCCTCTTGTGGATATGCTTTTAAACATAGTTTGAGTATTATTTGTCTTTTATTAGAGGAATTTAAGCCATTCAGATTTTTTTTTTGAAAATTCAGATTTTCAAATGAATTATTGATTTATTCATTAACTATTTTGTATTCTGTTTTTTCTCCTTTCCTGTATCCTTTCGTCTCTACTCCTCTCCCCTTTTATTGAAAAAAAAAAAGGATTTCCATTTTTGAAAGTACTATATCTGTTTTACTTTTACTAATAGATTCTCGTAAACTTTTGTAAGGATATTTGTGACAATCAAAAAGTCTTAAAGACTAGTATAATAAACATAAGGGACTTTTTACAGAGTTTCAGAAATAAGCATTATCTAGTCAGTTGGAACCTTCTCTGTGCTTCTCCTTTATCATCTGCCTTCCTATCCCCTATAAGTAAATGTTGTTCTAAATTTGATACCAGTTTTAGACTCTGGTCTGCTAAGAGATACCATACAATGAGTTGGCTTAATGACAAGAATTTGCTTCTCTTGGAGTTGATATCTTCTGGCTGGCCTGCAATGTTTGGGGTTTGTAGTAGTTAGATTCAGTTGTCAACTTGGCCAGGTGAAAGTGCCTAGATCTATTTCTGTGGACATGAGCCAATGGCATGTGAACCTCATCTGTTGCTGATTATATCTGCAGTCAGCTAGGAGATGTGCCTGCTGCAGTGAATGATGTTTGATCTAATTGGCTGGTGCATAAATAAGAGAACTCAACATAGCACCACCCAAGCAGCTCAGCATACCTCATTTCAGCACTTGCCAGCTCAGCCCTGGCCTTTGGAGATGCAGAAGGAATCGCCCTGGGGAAAGTGGTTGGAACCCAGAGGCCTGGAGAGAAAGCCAGTAGAGATCACCCTGTGCCTTCTCTTGTAAGAGAGAACCTCGGTTGAAAGTTAGCTGCCTTTCCTCTAAAGAACTAATGAAATAAATCCCCTTTTATTAAAAGCCAATCAGTCCATCTCTGGTGTGTTGCATTCCGGCAGCTAGCAAACAAGAACAGAGTTCCTTGGCTTTTCCATCAGTTAGCAATACATGTGGTGGCATCTTTTCCTTTTTCTTCCAGGTTCCATTAATTTCCAGCTCCTTGCTTTTCCCACCTTGCGTCCAATTTCCTTTGCTTTAAAAAACTTCAGCTATGTTGGATTAAAGAATCCTAATTAATGAAAATTTGCCCCAAGATGTTTTTGTAGGCAGTCTTTTCATTTAGTAGTTTCCTGATATAAATAAACTACACACATGTTTCTGGTCAGTCTGGGAAACCTTCCTTCATTCTTCCAGATAGTTTCTATCATCTTCAGTGCAGTATCTGGGCTTTGAATACGTTTCTGTTGCTACTTTCTACTATGGGAATTTGTCTGTACTATGGGAATTTGTTTTGTGTCTCTTTTCCTTTCTATGCTGGGAACTCATTAAGAACAAATGACTCCTATTTTTAACCCTTTGCAGTATACATGCTGAATACATATTTGCATAGGGTAATATAGTTTGCTATAATTATAACTTACTATATTTTGTTGCTGTTCTTTGTTTAAATTTTATGTTTTATATTTTTATAGGCAATATATGTACTTATGCAGTTTGGGTGTGTGATGTGTTTTAAGTAAGCTTAACTTACAGTAATATGCAGAAATTACTAGTCATGTAATTTCTCAAGGAAAATTTCATGAATGATAGCATAGTAATCTTTATCTGCCATTTTCATGAAAATTTGAATTTAGATAGTTTTCTCTGTTTTAATTATGTTTTTCTTCCCCCCCAAAAAACCTTTCTAAAAATAGGAGTGTTTTCTACATTGCGTGCTGTGCCCCGAAAGGAAGGATTCCTTGGATTGTATAAAGGAAATGGTGCAATGATGATTAGAATCTTTCCCTATGGCGCAATCCAGTTTATGGCATTTGAACATTATAAAATGGTACTTGAACTTTATCTTGTTTTCTCTTTTGTGTCCTTGAATATCATGCTTACTTGGCAAGGCTTTTGGCTTCAAAATTACTGTGGATGACTAGAAACAGTAATGCCCCTTTAAAGGAATAAGATTTGTAATGGTTTAAATTTTCAAAATTAGTTTTGTTTTGAAGTTATTTCAGAAGTGTTAGTCATTTATAAGGAAATTTTTTATCTTCACACTTATGTAAAAGCCAAAGTTTTCATCAAGCAGGTAATAATAAATCCATATATTGTTAGCTCTTTCATGTGTTTTTTGTTCCTCAGTTGTAGGAGAGGATCACTGTGGCTTTGGATTTTCATATTCAATAAAGTAGTGAAACCATGTTACTTTGGAGTGATGCTATGTTAACATCTTTTCCCATCCTGCTCCTTGAATAAGTTTCCCTTCTCTGGCTGTGTGGAAGCTTATCCTCTTAGACATTATCTTAACCCACAGAAAAGGGTTAAATATGTTAAACTTCAAAAGGTATTTTAGAATGAAAAGTAAGTAATAGCAATGGCAACAAAATTCTAAGCTCCTCAGTCAGAATTGGTGCTATCAGTATATCATGACTTCTATAATAGCATTTTGTTCTTCCTATCTCCATTCACACTTAAAGAGTTTGTAGTATATAGTGTGTGTACGTATATATAAATATACTATATAATATATAGCATAGCATAGTAATATATAGTATGGCATATTTTTCAATTCTAAGCCAGGTTGCTTGTGTAAAAGTACAAAAAATTAGAGCAGAGACTTCAGAGGAAATATGATGACTTTCTGATGTAAAACAATACCCAGCTTTATATAATTTTTCTCATTCATTCATGTTTATTATAGCTTTTTTTTACTACTTCTGTGATTCTTTTGAAATAAGTTCATTATTAAACAGTAAAATGTGCAGCATTTAAAAAATATCTCTTTAATTGGCTGTGTTTGTTTTCTAGTTAATCACTACAAAGCTAGGAGTTTCTGGTCATGTACACAGATTAATGGCTGGATCCATGGCAGGTAAGAGAGATGAGTATATTTTAATTTGACCAATTATTTTTCTAATAAAATAATTAATTTTGGTTTAGATTTTATCTGTGTTATTGGTTAGATAGCACCTGTTTCTTATTTTACTACAGTCACTTTATAAGGAATCTATTACTATCCAATCTAAAAAAGTATATTTTACAGTAGGAGAAGATAATACATAGTCTAAATTTAAAACTATGTGACAGGCATGACAAGCATGTGTTCTTTGACCTAAGAATTCTATTTCTATAAAAAATTTTTAAAAAATTATGATGACTATAGTAATACATATTCCTATATAATGAATATAGTTCTACTCCTTAGAGATAATTGCTATTAATTGTTTGCTGTTAATAGTTTGTTATATATGCTTTTTTCTAATACTGTTCCATAGCATATGATTTTTCTTTTATAATCATAATATACTGTTTTCTATAGAAACATACAAATCTGCTTGTTCTTTTATAGCTGTCTTATATTTGAAAGAATGAATATACTGTGATTTTTTTAATTTAATATTTTTATTGATAAAACAACATACAAACACAAGCATTCTTAACATACAAATATTCCATACGTAGTGTGCAATCAGTGGCCCACAATTCATCACATAGTTGTATATGCATCACCATGATTTTTCTTTTTTTTTTTAAACATAGCGTACAAATACAAACACTCTTACCGTATGATCATTCCATTCTCGGTATATAATAAATAACTCACAATATCATCACATAGTTGTGTATTCATCACCAAGATCCCCTCTCAGAACATTTGCATCAATCCAGAAAAAGAAATAAAAAGAAAAAAGAAAGAAATTCATACATACTATACCCTGGACCCGTCCCCCTCACCAATCACCAGTATTTCAATCTACTAAATTTATTTTAAAATTTGTTCCCCCTATTATTTATTTATTTTTAATCCATATGTTTTACTCATCTGTCGATAAGGTAGATAAAAGGGGCATCAGACACATGGGTTTTCACAATCACACAGTCACATTGTGAAAGCTATGTCATTATACAATCATCTTCAAGAAACATGGTTACTGGAACACAGCTCTACATTTTCAGGCAGTTCCCTCCAGCCTCTCCATTACACCTTAACTAAAATGGTGATATCTATATAATGCGCAAGAATAGCCTCCAGGATAACCTCTCGACTCTGTTTGGAGTCTCTCAGCCATTGACACTTTGTCTCATTTCATTCTTCCCCCATTTGGTCGAGAAGGTTTTCTCAATCCCTTGATGCTGAGTCTCAGCTCATTCTAGGATTTCTGTCCCACGTTGCCAGGAAGGTCCACACTCCTGGGAGTCATGTCCCACGTAGACAGGGGGAGGGTGGTGAGTTTGCTTGTTATGTTGGCTGGAGAGAGAGGCCACATCTGAGCCACAAAAGAGGCTCTCTTGGGGATGACTCTTAGGCCTAAATTTTAAGTAGACTTGACCTACCTTTGTGGAGGTAAGTTTCATGTGAACAAACCCCAAGACTGGGGGCTCAGCCTATAGCTTGGTTGTCCACACTGCTTGCAAGAATATCAGAATTCAACTTGGAGAAGTTGAATTTTTCCCTGTTCTCACAATTCCCTGAAGGGGACTTTGCAAATACTTTTTTATTCAGTGATCAAATCACTCTGGGATTTATAGGGGCATCACTCTGGACAAAGCAACAAAATCTCATGTCCTACTCAAGGTTCCATGTACTTATGGTGTTCAGCTAAGCTGTCTACGTAGGTTATATTAGGAAATGCACTAGTCAAAATATAAATTTTGTACCAAATAAACATTTTTTGCTTTAGTCTTACACTGAAGTTGAAATTTTAAAATACTAATTACCATCTGTTTTCAGCACCCTGCAGTAATGAATTCCTGTGTTCTTCCTCATGCAAAAACATTTTTAAAATTTGTACATTTAATCACTATCATTATACACTCTAGGCATTCCTAGATTATACTATCTCAGTCTTTATTCTCTATCTTTCTTTATGATTTCATTTGTGCCCCCAGCCCTCCTCCCTCTATCATTCTCACATTCATCTTCATTCAGTGTTTTAACATAATTGTATTAGAGTTAGGTAGTATTGTGCTGTCCATTTCTGAGTTTTTACATTCAGTCCTGTTGCACAGTCTGTATCCCTTCAGCTCCAATTACCCAATATCTTACCCTATTTCTATCTCCTGATGGTCTCTGTTGCCAACGAAATTCTCCAAGTTTATTCACTTATGTCAGTTTATATCACTAAGACCATACAGTATTTGTCCTTTTGTTTTTGGCTAATCTCACTCAGCATAATGTTCGTAGGCCTGATTTTAAGTAGGCTTAGCCTATCCTTTGCAGGATTAGGTTTCACATGAACAAACCCCAAGATCGGAGGCTCGGCCTATTGCTTTGGCTGTCCACATCGCCTGTAAGAATATCAAGAATTCTCCATTTAGAGAAGTTGAATTTTCCCCCTTTCTCACCATTCCCCCTAGGGGATTCTGCAAATACTTCCCTATTCGCTGTTCAGATCTCTCTGGGATTTATCTGGGCATCACTCTGGACAAACCTACAAAAGCTCATGCCCTGCACAAGGTACCAAGTACTGTGGTGTTCAGTTAAGCTGTCCACGTAAGTTCTATTAGGAAATGCACTAGTCAAAATATATATATATAAATTTTGTACCAAATAAACATTTTTTGCTCGTCTCACACATACATTAAAGTGTTTTTTTTTTTTTTTTTTACATGGGCAGGCACTGGGAATCGAACCCGGGTCCTCTGTCATGGCAGGCAAGCATTCTTGCCTGCTGAGCCACCGTGGCCCGCCCCATTAAAGTTTTAAAATATTAATTACCATCTATTTTCAACACCTTGCATTCTTGACATTCTTGACATTCTTTTGTTCTTCTTCATGCAGAAACATTTTTTAAATTTGAACATTTAGTCACTTTCATTATACACTCTAAGCATTCCTAGGTTATACCATCTCAGTCTTTATTGTCTGTCTTTCCTTCTGGTTTCATTTGTGAAATTATTATTTCCTTCTGATTTCCTTTGTTCCCCCAGCCCTCCTCTCTCTATCATTCTCACATCCAGCTTCATTCGGTATTCTAACATAATTGTATCAGTTAGGTAATATTGTGCTATCCATTTCTGAATTTTTACAATCAGTCCTGTTGCACAGTCTGTATCCCTTCATCTCCAATTACCCAATATCTACCGTATTTCTGTCTCCTTATGGTTTTCATTACCATAAAACTATTTTTTGATGTGTTGATATTTTATTTTTAATACAAGGAATAATGTAGGGATTGAAAAGATATCTTTCTACAGTTGACTAATCAGTTGTGTGAATACCATTTACTCAATAATTTATCCTTTTCCACCTTATTTGAAACACTATTTCTATCATATATTTAAATTTAGTGAATTTATTTGAAAGACGAATTAAGGATGTACACATTGATACCTAGCCATGAAGATGTTCATTGCAATTTTGTTTATCAAACTGAATGGTGACATAAATATGTAGCAATAGAAGAGTGGTTAAAAAAATCTGTAATTCACAATTCTTTATATCCATTAATAGATATTTTTTCTTTGTTATTATGTTTTAGCTTTTAATTTTGCAATAATTTCAAAGTTAGTAGACAGTTGTAAAAATAATACAAATGCCGTAAAGAGAACTCTAACAAACCCTCACACCCCCCAGATACCACCAAGATCCACTAATTTTAATCCTTGCCCATCATTCTATTTCTTCCCACCCTCCCTCCCTTCCTTCTTTTCATCTGTCTGTCTATCTATCTATCTTTCTATCTGTCATCTGTCTTTTCTGAAATTTGAGAACAAGGTACATGTATCATACTCTCATATTCCTTGAATCCTCTCATGTACCTTTTCTACTAATAGGATAGTCACTTGTATAATCATCTTAAGTGATTGGGTTATGAAGTTCAAGAAACTTAACATCGATATGAAGGTTATATTCTATATTCCACTTTTTTCTTATGTCCCTGCAATGCCCTTTTGATCCTTTTCTCCTCCATTCTTAGATCCCATCCAGTATAATGTATTGCATTTAATTGTCCTTATCACTTTTATTTATCTTTCTTTTTTTTAAATTGTGGAAAAGTATATATGAAATAAATCTTCCTGTTCTAACCCTTCCCAAACATACCATTCAGTGGGAGTAACCACATTCATGATGTTGCAGTTCTCTTACCACTATCCATTACCAGATTTTCCCTTTACCTCAAATAGAAACTCTACACTCATTTTGTAATAACTACCCGTATTGCCTTTGTCCCCCGTGCCTGATAATCTGTAATATGTTTTCTATCTCAATGAGTTTGCATATTCTGTGATATTTTCTTTGTGGTTTGCAAATTAAACATTCTAAATCTATAACAATCTTGTTTGCTTTGATATCAACTTTAAGAACTTCAGTAGTGCTCTTTGATGCGTCTACTGTGAGAATGAAGACCATTCTCAGGAACCAGATTGTTGACCTTCCAGAAAATATCAACATCATGCTGAAGGCACATACAGTTACTGTGACTGGCCCCTGAGGAACCCTGTGGAGGGACTTCAATCACCTCAATGTAGAATTCAGTCTACTTGGGAAGAAAAAGAAGAGGCTTCAGGTTGACAAATGGTGGAGAAGTAGAAAGGAGCTGGCTGCAATTTGCACTATCTGTAGTCATGTACAGAACATGATGGAGGGTTTTACACTGGGCTTCCATTATAAAATGAGTTTTTGTGTATGTTCACTTCCCCATCAGTGTTATTATTCAGGAGAGTGGGTCTCTGGTAGAAATCTGAAATTTTGGGGGTGAAAAATACATTCGTAGGGTTCAGATAAGGCCAGGTGTGGCTTGTTTTGTATCTCAAGCCCAGAAAGATGAGTTAATTCTCAAAGGAAATGATTCTAAACTTGTATCAAATTCAGCTGCTTTGATTCAGTAAGCACAAGTTAAAAACAAGGATATAAGAAAAATTTTGGATGGTACCTTTGTCTCTAAAAAAGGAACAACAGGTTGATGAATAAGATCTTTGAGTTGTGCAACAATGGAAACAAGATGCCAGAACTATTTGTGATTTTAATGGTGCAATAAAATTCATCTGCTTAAAAAAAACAAAGAACTTCAACAGCATACGTAAACTATGTTCCTATACCCTTCTGTCCCCCAGCTTTGTATAGTTCTTGTCGCAGATTACATATTTATATAATGAGTCCAAAACCATTGATTTATCATTACAATTTATGCATTTGCTTTTTGGATCCTATAGGAAATTAAAGGTGGGGTACATATTAATAATACAATAGTACTGGCATTTTTATTTACCCATGTAATTATCTTTACCAGATATATATATTGCATTTTTACTATAATATATTCATGAACATACAAATCACCCACAGTGTACAATCAATGACTCGTAGTATCAAGTTACCAGAGTTATTTATTTCTTCATGTGGCTTCAGTCAGTTATCTAGTGTACTTCCCCTTTCAACCTTTTAGCATGTAGTAAAACTCTTTTTAGCATGTCTTGTAGTACTAATCTAGTGGTGATGAAGTCCCTTGGTTTTTATCTATCTGGGAATGTCTTAATTCTGCCCTCATTTTTGAAAGACAGTTTTGCCAGATACAGAATTCGTGGTTGACAATTTTTTACTCTCAGTACTTTAAATATGTTTTCCCACAACCTTCTTGCCTCTATGATTTCCAATGAGAAATCAGTGCTTAATCTTACTGAGGCTCCTTAGTACATTGTACATTGCCTCGTCTCTTGGAGCTTTCAGAATTCTC
Organism: Myrmecophaga tridactyla; assembly: GCA_004026745.1. Taxonomy (NCBI): domain Eukaryota; kingdom Metazoa; phylum Chordata; class Mammalia; order Pilosa; family Myrmecophagidae; genus Myrmecophaga; species Myrmecophaga tridactyla. The sequence goes on along the minus strand of PVIY010009426.1, from coordinate 25,311 downwards.
TATTTTTGGCATTTGACAGTTTGATTACTATATGGCACAATGTGGATCTATTTGGATTTATTCTAGTTGGAGTTCTTTGAACTTGTTGAATGTGTATATTCATGTCTTTTGTTAAATTTGGAAAGTTTTCAGTCATTATTTTCTTGAATATTCTCTTTGCCTCTTTTTCTCTTTCTTCTCCTTTTGGTTTTCCACAATGAGTATTTGGTACGCTTCATGAGGTCTGTATTAGTTTGTTAAATGCTGACAGAATGCAGTATACCAGAGATGGAACAGCTTTTACACTTGATCTTAGGCAGAAGGCCGAGAAGCGATGGAATAGCTTTTAAAAAGGGAATTTATAGGCAGGCGATGTGGCTTAGTAGGCAGAGTTCTCGGCTGCCATGCTGGAGACCTGGGTTTGCTTCCCAGTACCTGCCCATGCAGAAAAAAAAAAAAAAAGGGAATTTATTAAGTTATAAGTTGACAGTTCTAAGCCCATAAAAATGCCCAAACTAAGGCATCCCGAGAAAGATACCTTGACTCCAGAAAGGCCTATGTCTGTCACATGGCAAGGCATGTGGCTGGCATCTGCTGGTCCTTGTTCCGGTTCCATTGCTTCCAGCTTCTGAGGCCAGTGGTTTCTTGTCTGAGTTTCTGTATGCCTTCACTTAGTTCCTCTGGGACACAACTCTGGGTTCTGGCTTGCTTTGCATTTCCTGGGAAGGCACATGGCAACATCTGTTGGGATCTGCATCTCTAAATACCCGTGTCTAGGCGTCTGCGTTCTCTGTCAGCACTCCATGCATCTGCAAATGTCTGCGTCTATGTTGCTTCTGAGCTTTCTTCAAAGTGTTTCCCCTTTTAAAGGACTCCACTAAACTAATCAATTTGTGCCTTAAATGGGTGGGGTCACGTCTCTGTTTATTCAAAAAGTCACACCCACAAATTGGGTGTGTCACATATTCATGGGAAAGAATCTTATCAAAAGTTTCTACCCTCCGATACTGAATCAGGATTAAAGGACATGGCTTTTCTGGGGTACACAATACTTTCAAACCAGCACAGTATCCCACATGTCCCTTAGGCTCTGTTCATTCTTCTTCATTCTTTACTCCTCTACTCAGACTAGAAGATTTCAGTTGTCTTATTCTCCAGTTCAAGGATTCGTTCTGCCAGCTCCAGTCTGCTGTTGAATCCCTCTAGGGAAGTTGTAATTTTTGTTATTGCAATCTTTAGCTCTAATTCTTTTTTTTAAATTTCAGATGTTATACTAAGTCCTTAATTTTTTTAAAATGTAATTTCATTCAGATATATTCACACAGTATGGAAACCATCAAAGTATGCAATCATGGGTTCACAGTATCATATGATTATGTATACAGCCCATGATCAAATTTAAAACATTTTCACCACTCCAGAAAATAAAAAGGGAAACCCTAATCCTTGCATAATTCCTTATCCCCCCATATTATTGACCTATAGTGTGGTACATTGGTTACTATTGATGAACATGTATTAAAATATTACTGTTAATTATAGTCATATAATTAAAAAATGTAATCAGCACATTTTTTTGCATATACTCCTCTATTATTAACTCCTTTTAATAGTATCATACATCTGCTCATGTTCATCAAAGAACTTTTTAATATTTGTCCAGTTAATCATGGACATGTCCACCACAGTATTCACTGTGTTATATGTTTCCATGTTTTAACTTGCAAATTTTCCTTCTCGTGGTGACATATATAACTCCAAACTTCCCCTTTCTACCACACTTACAGACCGTTCAGCACTGTTAATTATACTCACAATAACATTCTACCTCTGTCCATTACCAAACATTTAAGTTCACCCTAGTTAAACTTTTTTACACATATTAAACAACTGCTCCCTATTCTTTAGCCTCATTCTATATGGTCTGTTCCTTTTCATATTTTCCATATCTCCATTGATATTCTCTTTGTGTTTCTGTATCATTTCTTAATTTAATTTAGGTGTTTGTCCATGTTTTCTTTTAGGTCTTTGGGCATATTTAGGACAATTTTTTTTTTCATTTCTTGGAACATTGCATCTATTCAGAAAAAGATATAAAAAGAAAACAGAAAAAAATTCATACATATATACCATACTCCCTACCTCTCCCCCTCACCGATCATCAGCATTTCACTCTAAATTTATTTTAACATTTGTTCCCCCTATTATTCTTCTTTATTCCATATGTTTTACTCGTCTGTTGATAAGGTAGATAAAAGGAGCATTAAGACACAAGGTTTTCACCATCACACAGTCACACTGTGAAAGCTATATCATTATACAATCATCTTCAAGAAACATGGCTACTGGAACACAGCTCTACATTTCAGGCAGTTCCCTCCAGCCTCTCCATTACGTCTTGACTGACAAGGTGATATCTATTTAATGTGTAAGAATAACCTCCAGAATAAACTCTCAACTCTAGATTCTCTCAGCCATTGACACTTTATTTTGTCTCATTTCACTCTTCCCCCTTTTGGTCGAGAAGGTTTTCTCAATCCCCTGATGCTGAGTCTCAGTTCATTCTAGGAGTTTTCTCAATCCCTTGATGTTGAGTCTCAGCTCATTAGGACAATTTTAAAAAATATCTTTGGGATGTATGAGGTCGGTTCCTCCTCATTGATGGTTTCTAATGCTTTAATTTTCTCCTTTGTGTGGGCTATCACTTGTTTCTTTGTACATTTTGGGGAAACCTGGACATTTTGGTATTGTAAATGTGTTGTCAATTGTATTTAGAGTCTGCAGCATCTGTTCCTTAAGCTCGTATCCAGCTAGTTTTATGATGGAACATTCTCTGAATTTCAGGAGCTAACCAAAAAGAAAAAGAAGGAAAAAAAAGAAAGCACTATTCCTAGTCTTTGAAGATTGATCTGTGGGAGTGCTTTCCTTAAGGGCTTATTTATACAGTGAGATTGGAGAATAGCTATAGACCAAAGTGTATAAGCACCTCTGGTCCTTTCTGTGCTTGTGACTTGTCTTGGGCATGTGTATGCTGCCCAAGGGATTCCCCCATTTACATGGATAAAACTGTCCCCTCTTCCCTAGGAAACAATTTCCCCACAATCTAGACACTGCACTGTATACTCTACACCTTTTTGTAGGAGAGCTCGGTAAGCTGCCTTCTATACTCAGGGCAAGTTCTGTAATGGTGAGACCCAGGGATTTGCACTGGCAGTGTCCTGGCTCTGTGCTGAGCCAGTAAGGGTTAGGGAAATGGCCAGCTAGAGTACCAAGAGTCCTTACCACTTTTATTTGGCCGTTTTCTTAATTCGGTGCTTGCCTTGTTACTACAATCCATTAACTGTTTTCTGGAACTTTTAGGAAGATGCTTCTGCTAGTTCTTGCTGGTTGTTCAAAGTTTCTGTAAGGGGCTAGAGCCCCGAAGCGTCCCATTCTGCCATCTTGATCGGGTTTGAGGAAATGGTATATATTAATATACCATTAATATATTTTTTGTAGAATTGTATTTGTTGACAAAGGAAGGTGTTCACATTGTAAGTAGAAAGAAAGTTACAAAAGAATGTATTCAATATTGTGTATTATGTTTTGATTTTTTTAAAGTAATAAATGTGTAGAAAAATATCTGCAAGGTTATATCCAGAAATGTTAACAGTTTTTATTTCTGGTGATAAAATGGTTGGAAGGTTATATATCGAAATCTTAATTGTTGTGATTACCACAGAGTTTGTAGGATTTCAGTTGACTTTTGTGGTTATTGCTTTAGTCTTGGTATGATACACCCTATGGTGGGGTCCAGTTTCTGTAATCAAGATTGTGTACCATTTGTTGATGGGTACTTAACAGTGGCAAAGAGAAGTGTGGGCAGCCAGAGCATCTAAATTATCTGGCTTTGTGAGCATGTGAGCATCTGCTGTTAAGTTTGCATGGTTAAGCGTTCTGGAAATGCCAGAATCCTTGAACTGTAGAGGGTGAAGGAATGGGGATAGATGTTGAACAGGTAAGACCCGAAAGGCAACAAAAACTTGTGGATAGATATTTCTGATTGTTGAGATGACATTCTTAGTCTTGGATAACAAGTCTTTGAGACTTCCTAGATGCTACCTCATACTCTGAAAGCAATGACTTCTCAGTCTTACCTTTCTAACCAGATCCATAGTATTAGTTACCAGAGATATCTGATCTGACTTGTCCTGCGCATGGTTCTCCTTAAGCAGTACTTATTTAGGTTTCCTCTGCAATTGCCTGGCTGACCCAGGTTCAATAAGTAGTACCAATAATCAGGAATAATATTCAAAATATGTAACAGCCCAACTGTAGAGATTGACAAATAGAACAGGGTCTGAAAGTCTCCTCCTGCGACAAGTATTTCCCCTTTAGCGGCTAGATCATAAGATGACGTTTGGTGGGGCAGTGAGGAGAGTTCTTGGGGGCAGAGTAGATCACCACAGTTATGGGGGCCTCTGGGGGAGTTGAAGCAGCAGCTGTTTAATGAGGTATAGAAATGTTCCAGTATTTTACAATGATATAATGGTACTGGAGAATAACAGAACAACATTTATTGATTGCTTGCTGTGTATAGTGAAGTTTCCTAGCCTTAAAATTACTATTTCAAACATTACTTTTAAATTTTCTGTGTCATAAATTTAACTTTACGAGTGACTGGTCAGAATCCTTCTTTAAAGATTGTAGGAAAGAAGAAGTAGGATCATGAATATGAATTAAATCCTGAAGACTTTATATTATTTCTTTTTCATGGCAATTTCATGTCCATTTAAATAGTGTTTCTGGGTTCATTTTTCTGAAATTCAAGATGTTAATATCAAAATTTCAGAATTATATTAGAAAACAATAATAAACAAGAACTTGAATTACAAATTTTAACTTTTAAGAAAAAAGCTTTTAAAATTCGAGCTATTAGTTGTCTTTTTATTTCTTTTTCTGAATTGATGAAAATGTTCTAAGAAATGATCATGATGATGAATATGCAACTCTGTGATGATACTGTGATTTACTGATTATATATGTGGAGTGGGATGATCATATGTTAAGAATGTTTTTGTTATATTTTTTAAAAAAAGAATTAATAAAAAAATTAAAACAGACAAATAAAAATTCAACAAATGGTGCTGCAATAATGAGATACTCACATGGAAAAAATAATGAAATGTGACCATTCCATACAGCATACAAAAGAAAGCACTTTAAAGAAATGCTTTTCTTATCACAGAGAAGAAAGGATTTAAAAAATGAGTATGACTGCTGAATCATTATATTGATATTTCTTTTGGTATCACTGGATACCAAATATCAAGTGACTTGGAGTAACTAGAAGAACATATGAAAAATTGTGGAACTGTAACCCATACCAAACTTTAACATCCGTTCTATAACTACTTGTTAAAATATACTTGGAAATTTATTGCTTTTTTTTATGTATTTTATGTTTCACAATTTAAAAATAGTTGAAAAAAATTCGAGCTATTATAGATAACTAGTGCTAACGTTATCCAATATTTCTATTTTTATTATCATGTTTAATTAATTAAAATTTACATTTGTTTCTATGATTTGAAAGTTGAAATGGCTATTCCAGTTAATTTTATATCTTGCATTTTTGCTTCTGTACTTTTGATGGCCATTAAATGTTAAGTCTAGAAATTTTGTATTTGTCAAAGTAAAAAAATGATATGTTTTTTATAATCATTTCAATAGAACTTATTTTAAAGCTTTAGTGAACTTCAATCTTTTCCCTCATCCTACAACTACAATCCAGTACATTCTGAATCTCAGTCTGCCAGAAAAAGAATGAAGCTAGAAACTGAGAGGTTTGTATACTGTCTTTTAGGAACATCTTCTTTCGTTACATGTGTTTTAGTTGTTTAAACCACTCTCATGAAACTAAGGGCTACAGGATAAAGAGAAAGGAAATAAGGAAGATGTTATTAGAAACCAGAGGTGATGAGCTGAATTTTGCTTACTGCCCTCACTGTCTGCTCCAACTTGATGTAGTGGCCCAAGACTGGGTTGTTGAGTTGTCAGAATACTTCTTTTACTCACCTGGCTTCTATTACTCACCTGCTCTTTGACCATGGACACATCACTGAAACCCTCTGTAACTCAATCATCTATTTGTTAAAGTGGACCTCATGGCTACTCAACTCACTCTGACTTATTCTGAAGATCAAGGGAGAAAAAGTTCTGAAAGATCCGAAGTCTCCTGTAAATATGGAATATTATTAAACCTTCCATTCCACTGACTTACTGCATGCTTTTGAGCCAGCCACCTGAATTCTTTGTTCCTCTTTTTGTCTCATTTCTAACACAGGGAAAATTTTAATTGTAAATGGAGGTGATATTAAAAATATTTAACAAGCAGTATATCGTGAGCAGCAAGCAGTCAGAACAGAGGCCCAGATAGCAAATGTGATGTAGTCCAGTGCTTATTAGCCCTAATTGCACACTGTTCTTTTGAAAATCTCACAGGGGCTTGGAGGCACCTTTCCCAGATACTTTTACATTTAAAAAGGAGCTATATCCACCTGAGCCCTGACCCAGAATTCAAAAGCAACCAGTTTCCTACATATTTAGAGAATAATAGCTCTTCTTAGTCCAACTTAAAATTGGAATTTTCTTTTTTTTTGAAGAAACTAAACTAAAACTAAAAAGTTAATAGCATTTGAAGCCTGATTTTAGTAGTCACACAACTACTATAGACAGTGTGTATTTTGGTTATTTGTAACTGATACTTAGTCATCAGGCCCAAAGCAGTGATGTACTTCCAAAGGACAAGAAAATAGTAAAATTAGACTCCTTTGGATATCTGTTCCAGATTAATTTCCTTAGCTTTTGTGGCTTAGGTTTTGCATCTAAAATATATAGATAAAATATATAGAGGGTGGGTCACGGTGGTTCAGTGGCAGAGTTCTCCTCCTGCCATGCCAGAGACCCGGGTTTGATTCCCGGTGCCTGCCCATGCAAAAAAAAAAAAAAATATATATATATATATGACAGTGAGCGAGCCTTTCCTTTGTCTAAAGTATGTATTTGGAATCCATTTATTTTTGTTCATCTTTAGTCCTTTTGGATAAGTACATGAATTCTGGGCAATCACAGGTGGAATGAAGGATGGTGAGTTGGGGAGTAGCCATCTCTGGAAGCTCAATCTCCTTTCAGATTGATTGAGTTGTTGGAAAGCAGGGGATCAAATCATGAGGGTCCATATATGGTCCTCTACTCATATTCCTGTATTATACAACTTCTAATATTAATCTTCTCCTCCCTATACTCTTTCCTCCATGTGGTGTTAATTCCTTTGTTAAGAAAAATTTTGTTTTTCTTTCTGTAGCAGAATCAACAATTCACATTTGCCATATTTTTTGAGTATGATCTCCAAAGTTTAATGTCTTTGGTAGAGTGTTTAGAAAAACATAATTTGCAAGCAGAAATTTTTGTTTCTGTTTTTTGTTTAAATGTATGGAGAGTACACGAGTATATTATGATAGGTAATGTCAAGCTCTTTTAAGCTTGTCAGAGTATGTTCTTATGTTTACCACAATTACTGGACTTCTAGACTATAGAGACAGGAAGAAGATGAGAACTTAGGGGAAAAAAATAGTTTCAATTGGTTTGAATTCATCATAAAGTACTCAGTTTCTTAACTGAAAGAGAAAAAGAGGAGTTTACACTGATAAAAGAAAACATTTCATGCAATTTAGCATCTGACCGCTTTATGAGTGATTCATGAATTGTGTAGCATCCCATTCAGAAGGTAGAAGGTAGCTTTGCCTGGGGAGTGGAAAGGAAAAGCTCATCGAGGGCAAACATGGAGGAAATGTTCTGATTGGCTGACATTAAAATGTCCATTTTACATAGGGGGGATTACAAAGCGGGGAGCATATATACATTGATTTATATGGTATGCTTATCCATTCTGATAAGCTGTCTTTGCTGAACCAAAATTAGTTGCATCAGCAGGTGTTGCTTTTCAGCAACCCTGGAATATGTATTCCATTTTCTTGTAAAACTTGAACAATTGACTGTAGGTCAATTGTTGTGTTCTGGAAAAGCCCTTCTCAGAAAGGAGCCTTCTCCTGGCAATGCCCAGTGCAGGCAGCCATTTTATTTAACAGCACATGCACAATATCACAAGCACATCTCAGCTTGATTGAGTTTCGTTGCTTCCTGGTAGGTGAAGATATTCTGCTCTTTGTATTGGATTGTAGTTGTAAAATGGGGGAAGAAGAAAACTGTCACCATCACTTTTTGAGGTAAGTAGTTTCTGATTTCCCTTTTTTGCTCTTGGAGGCTTTTTTGTTTTTTGTTTGTTTGTTTTACTTCCTGCTAGGTAGAATAGTAGGGAGGAGATGTATGAGTGTAGAAAAGGAGTCCAAATGGTGAACACTAGCTTTATCATTTGAAAATCTCAGTCACCCTCTAGTTAAGAAATATGTATATCAGTCTGATTATCGCCGGTCAGGCTGAGTTCTAAATTTGTTACAACTTTGTTACATATTCCTCTCCAATAATCCTCAAATTGTGCTTCCCTTTTTGTTTTAATTCTTGAGCATTGATGTACAGAAAAGAAAGCGAATGGGGGATGGAGGAGACTTTCGTAAAAAGTGGAGACAAATGATTTGGTTTTCAAAGGAAAGGATCAAAAGATGAATAGCTTGAAAAATAACAGATTGGGAGAATTATAATAACTAACCCTTATATAGCACTTACTATATGCCAGTAATTATTCTAACCATTTACTTATATTAATTCATTTGATCTTCATAAGATCCTGATTTAAGTACCTACTTGTGATCTCCATTTTATACAGAATGAAACTGAGACCCAGGTTAAGTAACTTGCTCCAAATCATACAGCTGGTTACTGGTAGAGTCTGGATTGAACCCTAAAGTAATTCTAGAATCCGTGCTTGAACCACTTGCTATAAAACAAAAAGAAATAGTTTTAAATATTTATAATTTATATTGAATCATATATGTAATTATGTATAATTGGCTGAAATGAGAAAAGTTATTGTCTTAACTTGACGGAGCTGCTATGACAAATATCACACACCAATTGGCTTAAACAACAGGAATTTATTGTTTCACAAATTTGAGGCTAGAAGTTTAAAATCAGGGTATTGGTAGGGTCATGCTTTTGGCTTATACTTCTATGTCCACTTTTCTTTGCTACCTATATTGGATTAAGGCCCACCCTCATTGGATTTGATCATACCTTAAACTTAATAATAGCATCTTCAAAGGATCTATATACAAACAGATTCACACCCACAGGAAAGGAGTCATTTGTGGGGGAAATGATTCAATCCCCAACAGTTTTTTTTTTTTTTTACATGGGCAGGCACCAGGAATCGAACCCGGGTCCTCGGGCACAGCAGGCAAGCATTCTTACCTGCTGAGCCACCGTGGCCTGCCCAATCCCCAACAGTTTTCAAACCAAGAAAATAATGCTAGTGCTGGATTATTCGACAGGCAAATCATGTACATACTTAGGTCTCAGGAAAGCAGGGTCTCCAAAAATGAAAAGGAAATCCTTTTTAAGAGGTGGTATTTTTAAAAAAGCATTGATTCAGTCATTGTGAGGGAAAGCAAAACTTAGTTGGACATCTTCAAACTTACTTACAATGTAGTATTGTTTTTATTTTGATCAGTACAGAACATCAAATTCTTTACAATATTTTAGGACCTCTGAAAGCCTAAATCCACCCTGTAGAAGAAGATTGATAAGAGTTCACATTTTAAAAAATTATATAATACAAAAACATGGTGAAATAAATATCAATGGCTGAAAATTTGCTAAACTAGAAAACAAGTTTAGCATTCCAGTACTCATGAGCATTATTTTACTATTCTCATAAACACATGGATGTAGAATTAGTTTATGCAAAATCCTCAGCCTGCGTTATCATGGTTTTATAACTTATAAGCTAAATAATGCCTTATGACCTATATAAACAATTTTCTGGATGCATTGTTTCCTATCAATTCATTATTTTGATCAGTTTGTTAATTCACCTAATTATTTCCTAACAACCCACTTGGAGCCAGTCTGGCAACTAGAAAGAAGAACAAGAGAAGAAATGGATTGAATCAAAGAGAACAGTTGGGAGAGAAGGACAAAGTTATCCAGAATAAGAACGTGATAAAAGGAGCAAAAGTTAGGGAGATATAAAATTTCAGAGAAGTTATAAAAGTAAGATGGAGAGAAATGATTTGGGAAAATCCTAGCAAAATCTGATAAACCAAATTGTATCAGTGTGATCAAACCTTAAAATAGTCAGCTTTTTAATTCTCTTCTTTGTGAGTTCTTTTTTTTTTTTTTTTAAATTTGCATATGGGCAGGAGGCACCAGGGATCGAACTCCAGACCTCCAGCACGGCAGGTCGGAGCTCTGCCTGCTGAGCCACGGCAGCCGCCCAGTTCTTTTTTTTTTATGTTATTTTATTTTTCTTAGAACATCATCATCTATAGAAATTGTTTGAGAACAGATTTGGAGGTGTTCTTTCAGAGAGGATTTGCATTTGCTCCTTTTTTTTTTTTTTTGAACATACCAAATTATGAACACAAACATTCTTACCATGTGATCATTCCATTCTATATATATAATTAGTAACTCACAATATCATCATATAATTGTATATCCATCATCAGGATCATTTCTTAGAACACTTGCATCAATTCAGAAAAAGAAATAAAAGGAAAACAAAAAAAAATCATACAAACCATACCCCTTAACCCCCCCTTTTCATTGGTCACTAGCATTTCAATCTACTAACTTTAACATTTGTTCCCCCTATTATTTATTTAGTTTTAATCCCTATGTTTTGCTTGTCTGTCGATAAGGTAGGTAAAAGGAGCATCAGACACAAGGTTTTCACAATCTCACAGCCATATTACAAAAGCTTTATCATTATTCAGTCATCCTCAAGAAACATGGCTATTGGAACACAGCTCTACATTTTCAGGCAGTTCCCTCCTGCCTCTCCATTACACCTTAACTGAAGAGGTGATATCTATTTAATGCATAAGAATAACCTCCAGGATAACCTTGCGACTCTGTTTGGAATCTCTCAGCCACTGACACTTTATTTTGTCTCATTTCTCTCTTCTCCCTTTTGGTCAAGGTTTCCTCTATCCCTTGATGCCGAGTCCCAGCTCATTCTAGGAGTTCTGTCCCACGTTCCTGGGAGTCGTGTCCCACATAGAGAAGGGGAGGGCAGTGAGTTTGCTTGTTGTGTTGGCTGAGAGAGAGATGCCACATCTGAGCAACAAAAGAGGTTCTCTTGGGGGTGACTCTTAGGCCTAATCTTAAATAGGCTTAACCTATCCTTTGCAGGGTTAAGTTTCATATGAGCAAACTGCAAGATTGGGGGCTCAGCCTATTGCTTTAGTTGTCCCCATTGCTTGTGAGAATACCAAGAATTCTCCACTTGGGGATGTTGAATTTTCCCCCTTTCTTGCCGATCCCTGAAGGGGATTTTGCAAATATTTGTGAAATTCTTAATATAAATTACTCCATTAAACGTGGAACTAGTGTATAGATATCACTCCTAATTTTGTTTTTAAAACTTCCCCTTGCAAAATCTTTGGCTCAAGGTGCAAAAAAATTCAGCCAACTTGCAAAATGTGTGCTAAGAATATCTGGATAATAAGGTATTTGTTGTGATTTCAGTGTAATGTTAGTGCTTAACCTTGCCTGAAGAACGCCACATTTATGCTGTATTATTTTAGATTCAGTTTAAAGAGAACATGTAGAAAAGTCACTGCCTTGACTAATAGATGTTGCTGGCTTGAATGTTAATACATAGAAAACAAATATGTTAAGGCAGGCCACGGTGGCTCAGCAGGCAGAGTTCTCACCTGCCATGCTGGAGACCCAGGTTTGATTCCCAGTGCCTGCCCATGCCAAAAAAAAAAAAAAAAAAAAAGAAGACAAATATGTTAGATAATATAAAAATGAGTAACTTGAAAACAAATAACTTAAACATAGAGCTCACAATCAAATTGGTTGAAATTTTGAATAGTTATTTCTAGTCATTGGACCTATAGAATTCTTGAATTGAAGCTTAGATATAGAAAATGCTAAAGAAATGATTAACAAGAAAAAAAATTACAGGGAAGACAGCATTGTATCATGGTAAGAGCCAGAAAACAGTTTCAGATCTAACTCTGTAATACACTAACTGTATGAATTTGGTCAATTTTCTTAACTATTCTGAGCTTCAATTTTCTCATTTGTTAAAAGGAATAATAATAATGTCTGCCTTGGTGGTGGTATTTGGTATTTAAGGATTAGAGGTGGTATTTGTGAAGTGCCTTGTACAGTGTTCTTGGCAAATAGTAGGTAGTCATTATTATTATATGCAAACTAAAAAGAGGAAGGGTTAAAACACATAATTTACAGCTGAACCACAGATATGCTAATCAGAAATTAGCCTTTCTTCAGTAAGTCTAACTTGTTCTGACCACCATTAGGTTAATCTTAATTTAAATTATTACCTGTATTTAAAATGAAGTTGTATTACTTAACGTATTCAAACGGACTTTCCTGATTGTCTAAAGAAATGGAGTTTTTTTTAATTCTTGAAGAAGAATTAAAGGGTTGCTTGTATTTGTTCTAAACTATTAACTGTATATTAGCTGTGTAGGTGATTCATTCAGAGATAATGTTATAACTGCCCAGGAACAGATGCCATGGAAAATATTCAGATAATAACAGAAAAAGTGTTCTTTTCTCACTTCAGTGAAATGGCAAGCTGATTTTGATTTTTGGGGGAGTCGGAAACTCTGAAAGTTAGTATCATCTGAGATCTGCTGTGATTAAAAAAATAAAATGAAAAGATACAGTAACAGTTACTTAAAAACTGGGGTGAGATATATAAGAACTATTAAATAAAATTAAACACTAAAAATAAGACTAAAAAGTTGAATTAAGTCAAGAACATGGAAGTCACTTTAAATTGCTACTTTTACTTGACTAGTTTGCCAGTCAAAATTCTGGCAAAAAAAAAATCATTTTAATTTTGTAAACTACTAAAAAGATGAAGAAATTACCTCATTAAAAACTATACTCTTGGGGCAGTGTGACGGTGCCTTAGTGGCAGAATTCTCACCTGCCATGCCAGAGACCCGGGTTTGATTCCCAGTGCCTGCCCATGTTAAAAATATATATATATATATATATATATATATATATAGTCTTTAAAAATCACATACAAAAGGTAGCTGCCAAAGAGAGAAAAGAACATATGGAAATAAAAGAATATAAAAATAAAGTCATATAAGAAACAATCCAAAACAACACTGAGAGGATGCTCATTGTCCATCAAATTGGAGGTAAATTATCTAATAACTGAATATTTTAATTGTCTAATAATTATCTAATATTTTTGAAAATTCTGAGAAATGACTTTTATTTCAGTGGATGATATACATTGGTATAATCTTTCTGGAGGGCAAGTCCATCAAAAGCCTTAATGTGTGCTTGCTTTTCATGTGATCCAGTAATTATATTTTAGAAATTTAGCCATAATCGAAATGTGTAAAAATATTTGGTTTTAAGGACATTTACCAAAACAGTGTTTGTTAGTACAATATTATATAGCCAATAATGGAGACAAACTAAATATCTAAGAGAATTGTTTTAATAAATTATGGTACTTCCAAAAAATGTTTTTCTTACATGGAAAAATGTTCACAATATAATGTAAAATAGAAAAAAAGGGCTCCAAAATTGAATTATGGTATTATATCTTTTAAATGTGTTTATATACATGCATGTAAATGAATATTTATAAAATGGTTTGGAAGATTATATTTTTAGGTAATTCTTACTGGATAATGGATTATATATATATATTTTTTTCATTTTTGTGTATCTATATTTTCTAATATTTCGCTCCTGGACATATATTTCTTTGGTACTTTACAAAAAGTAATAATGGATTTTTGTTTTTAATTTAAAAAATAACTTAGTTGGATATTTTGTGGGATTTCAAATCATGTATTGATGAAAATTAAGAAGTTAATACTAAATTTGCTTATCATAAAGAAATTTTATCCCTAAATGAATTGTTTCTATGACTTTGGACATTTATATTTTTATGATGTTGTGTCAATAACAGATTTACCTAAATTCTAAAAATTAAGTAATTATCATGCTTTGATGTTTTTTAAAAGGTACCTTTATTTTATTTTTATATGAATTCTTGTAGTAGGTTGGTAAAGCATCTCCTTTTAGTATTAGAGAACATAAGTGAAAAATCAAATATCACCTAGCTCACAGAGATGGTCAGTATTTTCTTTCTAATATCTATTCTGGTAATGGACAAGTAATAATAAGAATTTTTAAAAATGCTCATGATCCACTTACACTGTAGTGTTTTCAGACTAACATTATAACTTTATGGTGGGAAGAAGCTGAGCAGATTTTTACAAACTGACTCTATCTACTTGCAAGGTTGTTTTCCAGTTGATGATGCCATGGTGTAATTCTATCAGGAATATCACCTTTGATTTCACTGGGTTTTCATCATTGCTACAATATTGAGAGCACTGCTAAAGTTAGGAACACAATAGAATGTCAAAACATTTTTTTACATTTAAATTTCTATTTTCTTTTCAGGTATGACAGCAGTTATCTGTACTTACCCTCTTGACATGGTTAGAGTTCGCCTAGCATTCCAGGTCAAAGGGGAACACACTTATACAGGAATTATTCATGCATTCAAAACAATTTATGCAAAGGTATTTCATATTTACCTTTCTCATATGCAACATGAATTTTTATAGCTAAGAAAATAATTTGAATTTTATCTAAATAATTTCTCTTTGATTTATAATTATTGATACTAATAATCATAATTGTAAAAGAATGTTTTTATATTTCAGGTAGGTCCCAGGATAGTTTTTCCATTATAATGTTTGCTTTTGTTCTTTGATGTTTATCATAATGAGCACAAAGTAATCTAATTTTCCTTTACTCAAAAGGAAGGTGGTTTCCTTGGATTTTATAGAGGCCTGATGCCTACTATTTTAGGAATGGCTCCATATGCAGGTATGTTCCAAATTTGGCTGAATTCTAGTTTGTGTGTTTAAACATGTTGCTAGTTTTTTCTGAAATGATAGCATGAAAAGTACTTTTACTTAAGAAATGATGAATTGGCCATATAATAATGTCTTGCATATAAAAATGACTTTATGTACACTCAGTAGAAGTGCACCTTTATATCTTTCTCTTAATATTTGAGCAGCTAATAGTCCTGTTAACAACTGTACTTACACTTGAGTTACATGGCTGTTAAGGATTCAGTTTTTATGAACATGTTAATTAAAAATAAGAGTTGAAACTATTTTATTCTTCATTATAAAAAGGAAAAACTTTGTATTAATCGGTGAAGACTGATTAAGAAAAATTTAGAAAATATAGAGAAGTAGAAAGAAGAAAAATATGATACCCATAGTCCTCCAATCTGCAAATAACCACTATTACCTGTTTATATTCCTTTTTTCCTAGACTTTTAAATTTGAGATACTTGTAGATTCTTATATGGTTATAAGAAATAATACAGAGAGATCCATGTATCCTTTACCCAGTTTTTCTAATGGTAAGATCTTGCAAATCTGGATATCTACATTGATATAATGAAGATGCAGAACATTTCATCACCCCAAGGATTCCTCCTGTTGATGTTTATAGGCACACCTCCTTCCCCCTTCCTAACCCCTGGCAACCACTAATCTGTTCCCTATTTCTATGATTTTTTCATTTAAAGGACATTCTATATTTGGACTCGTATAATATGAAGCCTTTTGGGGTTGGCTTTTTTCACTTAGCATAATTTCCTTGAGATTCATCCAAGTTGTAGTGTATATCAATAGTTTGTTTTTTGTTGCTGGATAATATTCTGTGATATGGATGTATTTTATGTTTTTAAGATTCAGTTGTTTCTAAGATTTGTCTATGTTGTTGTGCATAGCTTTTATTTATTTGTCTCTGTTGTATATGTATCTGATACAGAAGTGCAAGAATATATCTAGAGTACATATCTAGGAGTAGAATTACTAGGTTTAAGTTATATGTATGTATATTCAGTTTTATGAGCTAAGGACAAATTAACTTAAAGTGGTTATATCCATTTACACATCAACCTGTAGTGGTTAAAATTCCCCTTGACCCATATCCTTTCCATCTACATTGGTATTAGCTGATTTTTAAATTTTTGTGAATTTTATTGAGTATAAAGGTAACTCCTAAATAATAATAATAATAATAATAATAATAATAATAATAATAATGAAAAAATAGATAATTTCTGAGGTCTTATTTTGTATATCCCTCAGTACCAATGAACTTGAGCTCCTTTTCATGTGTTTATTAATTATCATATTTCCTTTTCTGTGAAGTGCCTATTAAGGTATTAGGCCCACTTTTTTACTGAGTTGTGTGTCTTTTTCTTATTGGTTTGTAGTAAATCTTTATATATTCTAATTGTCAATACGTTGCTGGTTATATATATTGAAGAATCTTTCTTAATCGTGGCTTAGATTTTTCCTTTATAGTGTCTTTTAATGGACAGAAATTCTCATTTTAATGTATTTGGAATTTGTTAACATTCTTTTATAAATAGTGCTTTTGTGCATCAGAAATACTGTATTTTCCTCTAAGAATTATTATTATTTGTTAAACTATTTAAATTGTATAGTATAACATATATACAAAGCAAAGAAATAAGAAAGCAGTAGTTTTCAAAGCACTCTTCAACAAGTAGTTACCAGACAGATCCCACAGTTTATCATGGGCTACCATATGATCTTCTCATATTTTCCTTTAAGTTGCTCCAGAATTATAGGAGGCTAGATGGCTTAAATATTTATTTATCATCACAATTGACTCTTCCCTTTTTTGTGAAAAATAACATACGTACAAAAAAGTTATAAATTTCAAAGCACACCATCACAATTAGTTGTAGAACATATTTCAGAGTTTGGCATGGGATTCAATTCCACAATTTTAGGTTTTACTTGTAGTTGCTCTATAATACCGGAGACCAAAAGAGATATCAGTTTAATAATTCAGCATTCATATTCATTTGTTAAGTCCTATCTTCTCTGTATAACTCCACCATCACCTTTGCTCTTCCCATTCCTCTCTTTAGGGGTGTTTGGGCTATGGCAATTCTAAGTTTTTCATATTGGAAGGGTCTGTCATTAATATGACATAGGGAGCTTTCAGCTCTTCTGGGTATATACCAAGTAGTACTATTGCTGGCTCGTAGGGCAACTTGATACTTAATTTCCTAAGGAACCACCAAACAGTCTTTCATAGTGGCTACACTATTATACATTCCCACCAGCAGTGCATAAGTGTCCCAGTTTCTCTAAATCCTCTCCGACATTTATAGTTTGCTGTTTGTTTAGTAGCAGCCATTCTTATAGGTGTGAGTTGGTATCTCATTGTAGTCTTGATCTGCATTTCCCTTACAGCCAGTGAAAATGAGCATCTCTTCATGTGCTCTTGAGCCATCTGTATTTGCTCTTCAGAAAAATGTCTATTCATATCTTTTGCCCATTTTATAATTGGGTTGTTTGTTCTTTTGTTGTTGAGTTGTATGATTTCTTTGTATATACAGGAACTCAAGCCTTTGTCCGATATGTGATTTCCAAATATTTTCTCCCGTTGAGTTGGCTGCCTGCGTTTACCTTTTTCATAATGTGTTTTAAAGTGCAGAAGTATTTGATTCTGAGGAGTTCCCATTTATCTATTTTTTCTTTTGTTGCTTGTGCTTTGGGTGTAAAGGTTAGGAAGCCACCTCCTATTAACTAGGTCTTGAAAATGTTTCCCTACATTTTCTTCTAGAAGCTTTGTGGTGCTAGTTCTTATATTTAGGTGTTTGATCCACTTTGAGTTAATTTTTGTGTAGAGTGTAAGACAGGGGTCCTCTTTCATTCTCTTGACTATTGATATCCAGTTCTTCCATGCCCAATTATTGAAAAGACTATTTTGTCCCAGTTCAAAGGATTTGTCAAAAATCAGTTGACCATAGATTTGTTGGTCTATTTCTGCACTCTCAATTCAATACCATTGGTCAGTGCTTCTGTCTTTGTGCCAGTACCCTGCTGTTTTGACCACTGTGGCTTTATAATACGTTTTAAAGTCAGGGAGTGTTAATCCTCCTACTTCTTTTTTCATTTTTGGAATGCTTTTAGCTATTTGGGGTCTCTTTCCCTTCCAGATGAACTTGGTAATTAGCTTTTCCAAATCTTCAATGTAGGTTGATGGAATTTTGATTGGTACTGTGTTGAATCTGTAGATCAATTTGGGGAGAATTGACATCTTAACTATATTTAGCCTTTCCATCCATGAGCAAGGAATGTCTTTCCACCTATTTAGATTTCCTCTGATTTCTTTTTCAATGTTATGTAGTTTTCTGTGTACAAATCCTTTACATCCCTAATTAAGTTCATTTCTAAGTACTTGATTCTTTTAGTTGCTATTTTGAATGGAATTTTTTCCTTAATTGCCTCCTCAGCTAGGTCATTGCTTGTGTATAGAAATGTTACTGATTTTTGCACATTAATCTTATATCCCGCCACCTTGCTGCATTTGTTTATTAGCTCAAGTAGCTTTGCTGTAGATTTCTCAGGGTCTTTCAAATATAGTATCATATCATCTGCAAATAATGAGAGTTTTACTTCTTCCTTCCCAATTCAGATGCCTTTTATTTCTTTGTCCTGCCTGATTGCTCTAGCTAGAACTTCTAGCACAATGTTGAATAATAATGGTGACAGTGGGCATTCTTGACTTGTTCGTGATCTTAGGGGAAAAGCTTTCTGTCGCTCTCCACTGAGTACGATGCTAGTTATTGCTTTTTCATATATTCCCTTTATCATATTGAGGCAGTTATCTTTGATTCCTATTGTTTGGAGTTTTTTTTTTTTCAGAAAAAGATGCTGAATGTTGTCAAGTGTTTTTTCAGCATCAATTGAGGTGATCATGTGATTTTTCCCTTTTGATTTGTTAATGTGCTGTATTATATTAATTGAGGTTCTTGTGTTAAACCATCCTTGCATTCCTGGTATAAACCCCACTTGGTCATGGTGTATAATTCTTTTAATGTGTTGTTGGATTTGATTGCTGATATTTTATTGAGAATTTTTGCATCTATGTTCATTAGGGAGATTGGCCTGTAGTTTTCCTTTCTTATCTTTAAGGAAAACATCTTTACCTGGTTTTGCTATTAAAATGATATTAACTTCATAAAATGAGTTAGGTAGAGTTCCTTTTTCCTCAATTTTTTGGAAAAGTTTGAGCAGAATTGGTGTTATTTCTTTGTTAAATGTTTGATAAAATTCCTCTGTGAAGCCATCTGGCCCTGGGCCTTTCTTTGTAGGAAGATTTTTGATGACTGATTGAATATCTTTACTTGTGATTGGTTTGTTGAGATCTTCTGTTTCTTCCTGAGTCAATATAGCTTGTTTGTGTGTCTCCAGGAATTTGTCCATTTCATCTAAGTTGCCTGGTTTGTTGACCTATAATTGTTCATAGTATCGTCTTATGATTTATTTTATTTCGTTAGGGTCTGTGGTTACACACCCCTTCTCATTTCTGATTTTGTTTATTTACATCCTCTCTCTGTGTTTCTTTGTCAGTCTTGCTAGTGGCCCATCAATTTTATTGATTTTCTCAAAGAACTAACTTTTGGTTTTATTGATTCTTTCTATTGTTCTTTTGTCTCTCCCATTCATTTATCCCTGCTTTAATCTTTGTTATTCATTTTCTTCTGTTTGCTTTGGGGTTAGTTTGCTGTTTTTTTTCTCAAGTGCCTCCAGGAACTTTTTTTTTCTATTAATTAAAAAAAAATTAACAACAAACAAACCAAACATTAAGATATCATTCCATTCTACATATATCATCAGTAATTCTTAATATCATCACATAGTTGCATATTCATCATTTCTTAGAACATTTGCATTGGTTTAGAAAAAGAAATAAAAAGACATCAGAAAAAGAAATAAAACAATAATAGAGAAAAAAGGATTATACATACCATACCCCTCACCCCTCGCTTTCATTTACCACTAGCATTTCAAGCTGAATTTATTTTAACATTTGTTCCCCCTATTATTTATTTTTATTCCATATGTTCTACTTTTCTGTTGATATGGTAGCTAAAAAGAGCATCAGACACAAGGTTTTCACAT
Organism: Myrmecophaga tridactyla; assembly: GCA_004026745.1. Taxonomy (NCBI): domain Eukaryota; kingdom Metazoa; phylum Chordata; class Mammalia; order Pilosa; family Myrmecophagidae; genus Myrmecophaga; species Myrmecophaga tridactyla. Next base: position 5,113 of record PVIY010009426.1, on the reverse strand, counting down.
TCACAGAGTCTCATTGTGAAAGCTATATCATTGTTCAATCTTCATCAAGAAACATGGCTACTGGAACACAGCTCTACATTTTCAGGCAGTTCCCTCCAGCCTCTCTGCTACATCTTGAACAACAAGGTGATATCTACTTAATGCGTAAGAATAACCTCCAGGATAACCTCTCGACTCTATTTGGAATCTCTCAGCCATTGACACTTAATCTCATTTCACTCTTCCCCCTTTTGGTCGAGAAGGTTCTCTCAATCCCTTGATGTTAATTCTCAGCTCATTCTGGGGTTTTTCTCAGTCCCTTGATGCTGAGTCTGAGCTCATTCCAGGATCTCTGTCCCACGTTGCCAGGAAGGTCCACACCCCCTGGGAGCCATGTCCTACACAGAAAGGGGGAGGGTGGTGAGACTGCTCGTCATGTTGGCTGTAGGGAGAGGCCACATCTGAGTAACAAAAGAGGCTCTCTTGGGGGTGACTCTTAGGCCTAAATTTTAAGTAGACTTGACCTATCCTTTGTCCCCCAGGAACTTTTTAAATAAAGGTATTTAGGGCAATAAATTTCCCCCTCAGCACAGTCTTTGCTGCATCCCATAAGTTCTGTTAGGTCTAATACATTTATTAAGCCATTTAACTTCTCTGTTTCCTTGTGATCTTCTGTCTGTTTTTTCTGTCTATCGAGGAGGGTGATATATTGAAGTCTCCTACTGTTGTTCTTGAAACATCTATTGCTCTCTTCAGTTTTGCCAATATCTCTCTCATGTACTTTGGAGCTCCTTGGTTGGGAGTATAAACATTTATGATTGTTATATGTTTGTGGACAATTGACCCTTTAATTAGTATATAGTGTCCTTCTTTGTCTCTTATGATGTCTTTACATTTAAAGTGTATTTTGTCTGATATTAGTATTAAAGTATGTTTTGTCTAACCTGTTTTCTTTTGGTTACAACTTGCATGGAAAATCTTTTTTCATCCTTTCACTTTCAATCTATTTGTATCTTTGCATCTAAGATGGGTCTCTGTTAAGCAGCATATAACTGGATAATGTTTCTTTTTTTTTCATCACATAGTTGTATATTCATCATCATGACCATTTCTTAGAACATTCGCATCAATTCAGAAAAAGAAATAAAAAAAACCAAAAAATTTCATACATACCGTACCCCTTACCCTTCCCTTTCATTGATCTCTAGCATTTCAATCTACTAAATTTATTTTAACATTTGTTCCCCTATTATTTATTTATTTATTTTATATTATTTATTTATTTTTACATGGGCAGGCACCAGGAATTGAACCTGGGTCTCTGGCATGGCAATTGAGAACTCTGCCACTGAGCCATGGTTGCCTGCCCTATTAATTTTATATATATATTTATTTATTTTTATTTTTATTAAGTTAAAAATTTTTTTTTAAATACTGAAAAACACCAAACGCAAACATTCTTAATTTTTGATCATTCCATTTTACATATATAATCAGTAATTCACAATATCATCACATGGTTGCATATTCATCATCATGATCATTTCTTGGAACATTTGCATCAATTCAGAAAAAGAAATGAAAAAAAAACAGAAAAAAATTCATAATACCATACCCTTTACTCCTCCCTTTCATTAATCACTAGCATTTCAGTCTAAATTTATTTTAACATTTGTTCTCCCTATTATTTATTTTTATTTCATATGTTTTACTCGTCTGTTGATAAGGTAGATAAAAGGAGCATCAGACACAAGGTTTTCACAATTGCACAGTCACATTGCGAAAACTATATCATTATATGATTATCTTCAAGAAACATGGCTACTGGAACACAGCTCTACAATTTCAGGCAATTCACTCCAGCCTCTCTGTTATGTCTTAACTAAAATGTGGTATCTATTTAATGCATAAGAATAACCTCCAGGATAACCACTTGACTCTGTTTGGAATCTCTCAGCCATTGACGCTTTATTTTGTCTCATTTTGCTCTTCCCCCTTTCGGTCGAGAAGGTTTTCTCAATCCCTTGGTGCTGAGTCCCAGCTCATTCTAAGATTTCTGTCCCACGTTGCCAGGAAGGTCCACACCCTGGAGTCATGTCCCATGTAGAGTGGGGGAGAACAGTGCTTTAGCTTGTTGTGTTGGCTGAGAGAGAGAGGCCACATCTGAGCAACAAAAGAGGTTCTCTTGGGGGTAACTCTTAGGCCTAATTTTAAGTAGGCTTAGCCTATCTTTTGCGATGTTAAGTTTTATATCAACAACTCCCAAGATTGGGGGCTCATCCTATTGCTTTGGTTGTCCTCAGTACTTGTGAGAATCTCAAGAATTCTCCATTTGGGGAAGTTGAATTTCCCCCCTTTCTCACCGTTCCCCCAAGGGGACTTTGCAAATACTTTTTATTCACTGTTCAAATCCTTCTGGGATTTTGGATAATGTTTCTTAATCCATTCTGCCAATCTCTGTTTTTTGATTGGTAAATTTAGTTCGTTAACATTAAAAGTTATTACTGAAAAGGCATTTCTTGGTTCTACCATCTTATCCTTTTTATTTGTCAGATGTATATCTTCTTTTCCCTCTTTCTTTTTGTATTCTTTAAATTATCCTCAATGATACTTTTCAATTCTGTGCCCTCATCCAGACCTCCCTCTCCTGTCTTTTTTTTTTTTTCAGCTGGCAGAGCTCCTTTTAGTATTTCTTATAGGGCTGGTCTCTTGTTGACAAATTCTTTCAGGACTTCTTTGTCTGTGAAAACTTTAATCTCGCCCTCAATTTGATGGACAGTTTGTCTGGGTACAGAATTCTTGGTTGGAAGTCTTTCTCTTTCTGGATCTTGAGTATATCATACCACTGTCTTCTCGTCTCCAGGGTGCGAGTTGAATAGTCTGAACTCAGTCTTACTTGGTTTCCCTCGTATATAGTAGATTGTTTTTCTCTTGCTGCTTTCAGATTTTTCTGCTTCTCTTCAACATTTGACAGACTGATTAGTATGTGCCTTGGGGAAGGCCTATTTGGATTTATTCTGTTTGGAGTTCATTGGGCTTCTTTGACTTAGATGTTTATGTCCTTTATGAGGGTTGGGAAGTTTTTCCCCGTTATATCCTCAACTACTCTTCCTAGCCTTTTATTCTTCTCTTCTCCTTCTGGGACACCAATAATTCTTATATTTGTGTGCTTTGTTTTGTCTATCATTTCCCTGAGATACCATTCAGATTTTTCCATCTTTTTTGCCATTTGCTGTTTTAAGTCTTTGAAGTCAGTTATCCTGTCCTCTATTTCATTTATTCATTCTTCTTTCTCTTCAAACATGCCTCTAGTATGTTTTTCATTTGCCCAACAGCGTTTTTAATCTCCGTAATATCTGCTATTTTTCTATTTATTCTTCAAATTCCTCTTTGTGCTCTTCTACTGTCTTCTTGATCCTCTTTATGTCATTTGCTATCCCACTTATTTTATTAAGTAGAGTTGTATGAACATCTTTGATTAGTTGTTCCAACGTCTGTGTCTTCTCTGGTGTTTTAATTTGGTCATTAGGCAGGGCTTTATCTATCTGCATTATGATATGCCTAGTGATCTGCTGTTTCTGTGGCATGCAAATATCTTGATTGATTTACTGTGAAAGTTGATTTCTTTCAGTAGTCTAAGGCCTTGCGTTTGCAGGATGATTGTACAGCTTGGAGCAGGACACGGAGTGGGGCCCTCAGTGCGGTGATTTGTTTCAGGGCAGGTATAGGCATAGTTGGTGATGTTTTGCTGATGCTTGTGAGCGTGTGTACCCATTGGCCATGGAGGATGCAGCTGTGCCCATGCACCTGTCTGGGGTCTTAACCCTTGTGTGCACAACCCTGGTGTGTGCTGGTCTAAGCCACGAGACCCTTTGTTTGCATGCATAGAGCTATGACAACAGGTCGGTGTTATTCCTCCATGGACTGGGGGTAGATGTGACCTGGCTGCACAGGGCAGCGCTTTTTTTTGAGCTGGGAAGTGTGGCTGAGGGCCGTGCACATGCGTGGTTCTAGGACTGCTGTAAAGTACAGTTCTCAGAGCTGAATGACGTGATTGGGGGCCCATGTGCATGCATGGGCCTAGGAGTGTTGTAAACTGATGTACAGAGCTTGGGGCGAGGTGGGGATGAGGATGTGTGCCAGTATGGGCAGGGTGGCAGGGGTAGCCTGGGTATGGAGATTAATGCCCGCAGCCTTTGTGTACTGGCAGCAGCCTGCAGGGAACATGGAGGGGGAGGTAGTGCTTGGGAGTGGTGCAGGAAAGGTGGGTTGGGCTGCACTTGGGGTTAGGGGGTGGGGCAGGTATGTGCTCTGGGAGCTGGTGGGAGTGACGCTTGGGGCACGAGGAATGGAAGCAGGTGAGGGGGTTCAGGTACATGGCGTGTGGGGTGAGTCGCCAGTCACGGGGCTGCGCTCGTGAGGGTAGCATGCCTAAGAAATGCGGCCTGGTTTACTTCCTAGTCCCCGGCTCCCATCTGTGCGCTACTGCAGATTCTATGTCTTGGCGCCAGGTTCTAACCCTCTGCCTCTCAGCTCCTTGGTCTCTGCGACCAGGGTTGCTGTATATGGTGCAGAAGGATCTCCCAAGTCAGCCGCACTCCTGTATTGATATCTCAGTTGCCCTCCTGTGCTTTCTCTAACTTTTCCATGAAGCCCGGCTAATTTTGAGCTACTCTATTCAGCCATCTTCCCGGAAGTCCGAGAATTATTTTTAAAATAATATTTTAAAGATTAGTGTTTATAGGCCCTAAATCCACCTGGAATTAATTTTTTTCTCTGAAGAATAACCATTTTACCCAACCCATTTATTAAATAGTCCTTTCCTCCAGTGCTACTTCTTAAAATATAACAAAATGCAGCTCTGTGAGTCTTTATACTTGGTAGGTCAAAGCACCTTTACTTTTTGCCTCTTTTTTATTCAGGAGTGTGGGGACTATAGGTATTTTGCTATTCCATGCAATATCTAAAATCACCTTTTGATGATGTATAAAGTTTATTGTTGGCGTATTGAATGAAATTTCATGCAGATCTTTGACATTTTAGATATGAATATATTCATAGACACATAAGTTTTGTTGCATCATTTAGAAAATTATTATTTTTTTTGGTTTATTGCTTGACTTCTGTGTAGGCA